>OOFB01025219.1:0-16747 GCA_900323305.1 Trachyrincus murrayi
GAGCTGATCCCTTGTAGCTTACCTTGTGGAAACAGAAAATAACAATCATTAAAGATACAGTATCAAGATATACTCACCTGGCTTCCGCTCCTTCTTTCACTGAACGAAGACTATGAAAATAAAATGCTAATTTCTTGCTAGAAATGTTGTCAAAACACATTTTAATGCCAAAACTATCTTAAAATATAGCATTTTCCACTGAGAATAAAAGGAATGTCAGACATTTTGTTTACACAGACATAAACTTGACAGTCATGTAACAGCTACGTTGTTTCAGTGATAGCAGCGTCCATATAGCAACCACTATAGCAACAACAGAAAACTGTGCATTAACTAACAAACTAAACATCATATACATTCACTGAACGAAGATTATAAAAATAAAATGCACGTTTCTTGCTAGAAATGTTATCAAAATGCATTTTAATGCCAAAACTATCTTAAAATATTGCATTTTCCACTGAAAATAAAAGGAATGTCAGCCATTTGATTGCCAGTCGATAGGGGGCACTAGACGAGATAACGCTCCTATGGGTCATTTTGGGGCACATTAACAAACAACCTATTCTGCCGTTTAGGTTGAAGGACGGGCTGAGTAATTCAACTATAGGTAACTCAATTTGGACCTAAGAGAGCTCATTTTTCATTTTGTTGGCACTTTAAATATGGCAGGCACTTTCAGCCACAAAGCCACAAAGTCTCTTCATAACTGAAGAGACTTTGCAACCCATTTGCAACCAGGCCTGGCACAATAGTGCTGAATCAGTGTAATTCGCTGTATCATGTTATGATGAAAATATGAAAGTTCATTAGTTCGCATGCTGAAAAGAAATGCCGAAAAGCATTCTGCACAAATGCTTTTCGGCATTTCTTAATTTTGGAAGAGAAAGCCCTAGCCTCGTGAGACCATCCTGATCTCACAAGTTCACATTCTGTTTCTCTCTGCAGATGGACTGGTAATCTGGCATACTGGGCATTTTCCCGGTGGGCCGACGCCACCTTGGGGCCGATATAATGTCATTTAGAATTTGTAATTTTAAAAAAACAACTGGCCCATAAAGCAGGGACAGCAGCCCATTGGTTCATTTTCTATATGGACATCTCTTACTAGGCCCAACCCCTCCCCCTCTGTCCTCTCTGTTTCTCATATCAGTTGCCGTGTCGCCAACTTGGCGACTTTCTGGCTAGATTTAGCTACTTTTGAGACCCTTGTAGCGATTTTATTTCTAAAAAGCAACTAGCGACAAATTTAGCGACTTATTTAGACCATCAAGGAAAAGGCGAGAAATATATTCAAATATATTATTTTTGTAACTAGCATAGTTCCCTAATGCAGTCACAACTTCGGCTGACTATTCTAATGTTAACTAGCTAACATTATATTGTCAGCATGGCATTGGCTAATCCCACATTGCTGCGTGTGACCTAGGTCCATATCGTATCGTAATATTATTAAAATGACCAGGGAGTCAGTCAAGAGAGAGTGAGTACACTGGTCCACTTGCACTGGTATACTGGTACTTAGGTCTACTACTCAGCTTTGTAGTGGTTTGGGGGAATTTTTCTGTAACTCCAACCGGATTCGGCAAGAGCGAAGAGCGTCACTCTGATTGGCTGGAATTTTTTTAACAATGTAAGGCTATGGCCATATTTGCCTAACAAAGCCCACAAATTTCTGGTAAAGGAATAGTCAGAGAATTTCTAAGTTTAAGATGGGGGTTTTTATGGGAAAAAGTTAGGAATAAATCTGTCAACTTAGGAATGTATCTGTCCGAGATGAGAACTGGATATAAGCCTGCACTCTGTAAGAGACAGGCAGTTGCTTCATGAACTAACTCAGGTTTATTCATAATAATAAACCTTCCATTTTGCTGAATCCTCCGAGCCCGTGTATTTCCTCGTGTATATATAATATATATAAAATATATATAAAAATATATAATATACAAAAAATATATTAATATAGAAATGTGTATGCAAATTATTTCTAAGAAGATTAATTGTAGTTCAGGACAAGTGTAATCATTTTATTGTTATATGATTAGTTTAAAATATGTCAGTTGATATAAGATAATCTACACATTATTAATTCAGGTTTTGTCTTAGTGTTATTTTATTAATTGTATAAGGCTTCTAACCTTTTCTGAATTTTGTGAATTTTGCTAGGTGGCTGCTGCTGCTTTTGAGTGTGTGTGTGTGTGTGTGTGTGTGTGTGTGTGTGTGTACATGTGCATGTGTGTGTGACTAGCAAAACTATAATAGTATAAAAATATATGATATACATTATAATAGGAATTGTTGAAATGAAAAGTGGTAGTTTATAGTTTTAACCTAGTTTATATAGTTTTAAGTATTCATACATAATGTAATATTTAAATGTACCTGTTGTAAATGTAAATGTTGTACTCTTAGTTCTTCTCTATCTCTATCTTAGTTGTGTATTTGTGTGTACATGATTCTTTAGGTTCACATCAGATTTACAAAGGAACCACAAGCAAGGCTACAGCACTGCTTTTAAAGATGGGAGATACTTAATATTGTTATGTTTCAATAATTGGCTTTTTATCATTTACATTTTAATAAACTATTTATAATAGTCATATCCTGTCTGTTTTTGATTGCATTGTCTCAGTTCAGCTTCAATATTGTTGATTTTACTTTTGTAAACTCACACCAACACACAGGTAAGGATAGTTAATCTACACATCCAGTGTTTGTTATACAATAATTACAATAATAACTTTGATCGCTAACAATATTTATTTAAACAAATCATTGAATGACCCCTCTGTGCAACTAAACTGTTTTATGATTACAAACAAGACTTGGTGGGCACATTGGGATGATTAATTTGCAAAGGTGGTGAAGCATTTACACCTCAAAGTTGGTCAACATTTTGATCACATCAAGTAAAGTCAAAGTAATTCCATGTTTCTGAAGTTCTAGTAGAAATGTTTGTTCAGTTGCCCCAGATTATGGGTCTAGTCTTAATGAAGTAAATTAACATTTGATGTAGGTAGATGGATTGAGTTTCAACAGAAAAATGGAACAAGTGCATTTGTAGAAACCGATTATTGCTTCTAATTTTAACCACCAATTTGTGATTTGGCTACAGAGAGCTGTAGATACTGCAGCCATCCAACAATGCACACCCATTGGCAATTTAAAGACATCCAATCAAGTCCGCTGGCATGCATACTGGTCAATAAAAATAAACATAATTTAAAAGAGTAAATTTTATAATTTTGTAGACAGATGAAATTAAAGCACAATCCTGTATCATTGTGGGACCTCCAACGACCGAAAAAATTCAATGTGGTCAGTGAATAAACTTGAATGTGAATAAAGTGAGGAAACAGTTATTGACTTTGAAAGTTTTCATTCCGAATACAACTTAATATACGAATATAACTTCTGTATTAGGGAAGCTAGATAGGTGGCTGCTGCTGCTGATGAAATTTGCTGTCGGGGCACATAGCTAGATGGCTGCTGCTGCTGAGGTTTCTGCTGGGGCTCATAGCTCAGTGGCAGCTGGTTTTGAGGCTGCTGGGGCATGTAGCTAGGTGGCCGCTGCTTTTGAGGCTGCTGCTGGGGAATGTAGCTAGGTGGCTGCTGCTGCTGAGGTTTCTGCTGGGGCTCATAGCTCGGTGGCAGCTGGTTTTGAGGCTGCTGGGGCACATAGCTCTGTGGCCGCTGCTTTTGTGGCTGCTGGGGCACATAACTAGGTGGCTGCTGGTGCTGCTTTTGAAGCTGCTGGGGCACGTAGCCAGGTGGCTGCTGCTGGGGCTCATAGCTAAGTTGCTGTTGCTGCTGCTGCTGCTTTTGAGGCTGCTGGGGCACGTAGCTAAGTGATTGCTGCTGCTTTTGAGGCTGCTGGGGCACATAGTTAGGCTGCTCCTGGGGCACGTAGCTAGGTGGCATGGCGTGGCATCGCCCCTCGCCCTCTCTAGTTGCTGCTTGTGGGAGTACGTTGTCGATGGAAGTGCTTAAAACCCGGGAATTAAATTCAACACGAGTCCGCCAGTACTCACTGAATGTTGATTGTCCAATCACATGGCCGAACGCGCGCCGCACTACACGCTCATCTGCCTGTTAAAACTATCTCAAAATCTACAACAAACCAGTTTAATCATCATCTGTCTGTGTCCTGCCGTTGGAGGAGCCCTAAAAAGCCACTGTAATTGGCATGTGGCAGGGGAAACTGCCACAGCATGGTTATAGATTAAAGTCTGTGTAAAGTAAAAATAAATGTGTTTGTCACACCACAGAAAACATATTACTAACCACCCAGCCAAATTTGAATGATTAAATAAATCGCCAAGTATATAAATTAGGTTTCATCAAATCATGAAAAAAAGCAGTATTCTCTGCTCTGAAACGCTGGGGGCGTGTTTGCTGATGGCACTGAGACCACCACGCCCACTCGGTTAGGCTACATACAGACAACTTTTGTTTCAGCTTGTTCATCAAAATTAGCTGTTAGAATCCTTTGCCAGCCACGTGCACAGATAGGGCCCGAGGGGGGCTTGAGCCCCTGCCCTTTTGCCCTCAGAGTCAAAAAGTGCCCTTTTTTTGGCTGGTGTTAATTGTATTTTATTTTTTGATTTATTTGTTATTGAAATTCTATAAAATATGTTATAGTGCGTTCTAGAACCCCAATGCGGAACACCACGAGGAGACATCGGATATAAAATAAAGGAATTAATGTATCGTATAAACACACAGGTACAGCAGGTAGAATAAAGGTAACCCGGGCGGGACCTTCAGGCAGGCAGAAGATCGGCAACAGGCGGGGTAGTCAGGCAGGCAGGAGATCGGCAACAGGCAAGATAATCAGACAAGCAGGTAACAGCGTGAGTAGGGTCAGGGTATACTACGATCTGGCGAAGAGCGAATGAAAAGCTAGGGTTTAAATACAGTGTGCTGATGAGTAGATGAGTCACAGGTGTGTTAATGCTGATCAGGGGGAGGTAACAGAAAATGATGTCATCGGGGAGGAGCTGGAGACAGACTGCCACTAGGTGGCAGAAGTTGACGGCATAACATATAAAGAGGGAAATATATAGTAGTATCCACGAGAAAATACACCTTATCAATTCAAAAAGTACTCCCCCACCCTTCCAAATGGTTTTGTCTCAATCAATCAATCAATCAATCAATCAATCAACGTCACATCTTCCGACATTCCGAATACAACATGTCATGAAAGCACCCCATCCCCAGCCTGGTTGCGGTGAATGATACCACTCAGGTAGGCACTGTTTTAATTATTAAACCATGATTAAACAACACTTACTTACCTTTTATGATATATATCCATTAAAAAGTAGGTCAGTAGGACTTGCCACCTTCACACTGTAATTTCGCCATTACTAGCTTCGGTACTCCGTCATGCAGGACAACAGTGGCGAACGGTGACTTTTGACACGAGGCATGCTGATGAGCCCCCAAAAAGGATGTTTGTTAATTAATTATGTGGACCACTCACCACTGACTTACAAGTATGTACATGCGTACAACTGTACATGCTCCTGCATAATCTCCCACCATTGCACAGAGGAGCTGAACAGTCTCTGGAGAAGTCCAAAGAAGCTCACTGACCAGGACTTTGCTGCATCACCAATCACCAGGTTTAAGGTGTGGCTCCCACGGGGCACACACTGGGCCTTCTTGTTTGTGTCCAGCACTCTCTTCTGTACACCCTGGTGTTTCCCCTGCATGTTGCCTCCATTGTCATATGATTGGCCACAACAGTCAGAGACAGTCCTTTTCCAGATTCTTTGGTGAAAGCTTTTTCAAGCTTCTCCTCTGTATCGGATGGGGGAGGGGGTTGATTAGCGCAAAGAACAAAAGAGGCACATTCCTCTCATTAGCACCTTTCTCAAGGCAAAGTGGTGAAAAATGACGTGACATACCTAAACCACAGATATATCAATATGACCCATTATAATTCAATTAATGCATACGTCAATGATGATGACTGATACTGAACTGAAAGCGTTCGTGGGCTTGATATATGCAAGAGGCATCTTTGGTACAGGTAGCATGAACCTGGAGGACTTCTGGTCTGCTGATTACGGGCACATTTTATTAATAGATACCATGTCCAGACAAAAGTTCAGAGATATAATGCGATAGCTACGCTTTGATGACAAGAATACACAGGCTGAGCGTGAAGCGACAAACTAATTTGCCCCGATATCAAAGGTAAAAATATCAAAACTGCCAAGCCTGTGCCTGGGGAGAATATCACAGTGGACGTTCACCACAAAAGCTCGCTTCACACAGTACATGGCTAACAAACCAGACAAGTTTGGAATACAATTCTGGATGGCGTCCGATGTTGATACCAAATACAATGGCTGAATGCCATTCCTTATCTGGGAAAAGACGTCAACAGGCTGCCTGGAGACTGCTGTCATGAAACTGATCGAACCTTTTTGGGGAAACGGTTGAAATGTCACAACTGACAATTTATTCACGTTAATCGCACTGGCGAATAATCTTTTGGCTCACAACACTACCTTGGTCGGAACAATGAATAAAAAGCGCAGAGAAATGAATGCATTATATTTACATGTCAACCATTCAGTCGATGCTTTTATCCAATGCGACTTCCAATAAGTAGCCTACATTTGTCAACAGAGAGTGAAACAACTATATATCAGCCAAGAAAGAAGCTTGAATATAAGTAAGCAACTTGACACATTATTTGTCCCATAAACAAGTTGTAGTATTGTATTGCATTTATTTGTGAGTACCTACAAACAAAACACACTACGTGGACGTCAGAACACATGAATGCCATATTTGTATATCGTCACTGTCGATAAATAAAAACAACAGGAAACAGAGTCACATCATATGCCATGCCTCCATCGTCATTTGACAATTAGCGACTGCTTGACTTATGCATTCATTGAATTATAAGGGGTCGTATTTCTATATCTGATATATTGATATAGCGTTATTTTTGTCATGAAAAGTCATGAAAGGGCGATGCTGAAACTTTGTTGAGTGTTTTACAAAAAAACACATGATCCCCTCGCGGCGGTTCTAGTGTTAAATAATTTTAGATGCCCAGTTCAAGGCAAACTTTCCTTGAACTGGGCATCTTCCTTCTTCCTCTTTCTCTTCTCAAATCCACTATGAAAATGCTTCATCATTGTTTCACAAAGATAGTAACTTTGATTGGTAACTTGATTCGAATTGCTACGTCATTTGATTTGGCGCAAATGCAGCATGCAAAGGTGGAATAGTCCACCTAATTAAATTTGGGTGATAATATATATTGGCAAATATAGATATTTAATTGGATAGGCCCACATTTACATGTAGACAGATTTATTTTGATCTTCATTTGGAGTGACAAGAAAGGAAAAATGTTTTATAAATAAAAAAAGGAGAACTAGATAGCTCGGGAACCAGTTGGCACATAACACCAGCCCTGCCCTGGCCCGTGGTGTTTCACGTGTGTATGTCTTCCACTCAAAAAGAAACAGCACTGCACGCCTAACTAGTGTCCTTCGACCTTCGGTGGTTTGTGGTTCTATTTTTCCTCTTCGGTGAAAGGTCTGCTACAGACCCTTGTATGAGCGGTGATGGTGAAATGGTCACTGTGGATGTGAACAAGCCATTGCCTTCGCAGACTACCCTCGGCTGGGAAAACGTAATGTACCGTTGTATTTAGATGAAGCTGTACAAAGTGGAACGCAGCACTATTTTGTAGCTTGTCTCTGGAAATGTTTTTTGCAGACGCTCACGTTCTATGGTAGGTTTACTTGAGGTAACTAAGCTAGTGTAATGTAAACAGAGGATACTAGGCTAGCGTAATGTAAACAGAGGATACTAGGCTAGTGTAATGTAAGATTCAAGATTCAAGATTCAAGATGACTTTATTTATCCCGAGGGAAATTAAGGTGCAACAGTTGAAACAGAGGGGAATAAATGTACACTAATATACTTATATTAAATAATAAACAAGTAAACTAAACTAAACAACTAAGTAAACTAAATATAAACTAAATGAAGTCTAAATGTATTGACAAGTGAATTGAACAAATTTACAATTTACAGTCATTTACAGTAATACGTAGGTATATACAATATACAACAATACGTATAGTGCAATTTAGCAGCAGTAAAATACTAATAAATAACTCTGAAAAAGTGACATGTGAAAAGTGAAAAAGTGAAAGTCCAGTGCAAATTGAAATTAGAGTGCAAATTGCGTTGACCTCAGGTCACTGTGTCTCCACTGTCCCTCTCACGACCCGAGGTAGACGAATTAAAGAGTCTGATGGCCACAGGAAGAAAGGACTTCCTGTGGCGTTCTGTGGTACACCTGGGTGGAATGAGTCTGTTGCTGAAGGTGCTTCTGTATGAGGTCAGCACCTGATGGAGAGGGTGAGAGTTGTTGTCCAGGATACTATGCAGCTTGCGCAGCATCCTCCTCTCAGACACCACCAACAAGGAGTCCAGCTGGACCCCCAGGACAGAGCCCGCCTTCCTGACTATCCTGCTGATCTTGTTGGCGTCTGCTGACCTCAACCTGCTTCCCCAGCACCCTACACCGAAGAAGATGGCACTGGCTACCACTGACTGGTAGAACATCTTCAGCATGGTGTTACAAACGTTGAAGGACCGGAGCCTCCGCAGGAAGTAGAGTCGGCTCTGGCCCTTCTTGTACACAGCCTCAGTGTTCTTGGCCCAGACCAGAGGATACTAGGCTAGCATAATGTAAACAGAGGATACTAGGCTAGTGTAATGTAAACAATGTGACACGGCTGCCTTTTTTCAAATCGGAAGTACGTCAGGAAGCAGTCCTGGCTACAGCCAGGTTCTGATGGGCGGCTTTTGGATCTCTGAGGACGGGCCCAAATATTCGAGTAAAAAAATGTGTCTCGCGGACTGTGTCCGTTTGCCTTTATAACATAATATCTACTGTTACAACTACTTGCATATTGACAAGTGATCTCCTACATGTTTAAGGCAACAGAGAGCAACCTTCACCAGACTGACTGTAATCCATGGGTCTCGCAGGGTGGGCCAGGACCCCTAATGCCCGTGCATAGCGCCAGGCCTGTCAGGGCGTGTGTGACAATGTGCGATTAGAATGTGATGACCCGTGAAAGTGTATGTGTTTTACCAAAATATAGTGTTTAAGAATTCCATAATATAACAGTATATTTTCAAATGTATAATGTTTGCCTGTGATATATATGATAATGGAATTGCTCATCTCAAACAACAGCTGAAATTAATAATATAGTGTTGAATAAGACACCAGGTGGCGGCAAATAGCCATGGTAAAATCACAAGTGCTCACTTTGCAGGTAAAAAAAGAAAACACTGTGTGTCACTGAGTAGGTTTAATTTTTTTTGGAAACTGACATCAGCGGCCAAAATAGCTGAAATACTGGAAGTCACAAGCCTGTTTTGAAATGTGAGGTGTTATCCTAATTATTTTTAAATCCCTTTCACAGTAATATTGTTATTTGTAGTTTACTGTAGGTACTTCATACAAAATAAACTACTGTTGCGCATAATTAGTAAATATATTTATATTATTCATATTTAAAATATAGAATGGATGAATTCTAAAAAACATGCAATGTCATATTTATCAATTTTAATAGCAGATTAATGATATTTAAAATTTGGAGTAAGATAAAATGTCCTGTACTTCATTTCCCTCAAAGATGTGGGAAAGGAAATCACTTTGGGGCACTCCATTCACAATAGATTTGATTGTGTTTGGCTGTGGTTTGTGTGTTATGACGCCAAGTCTATCATTGCCATGGCAATTGCTACTGGAATGCTATTACCCCTGAGGAATGGATCCACGTTGCTTTGTTGTCCCCCTACTCTAACACAAGATCTCTGCTGCCTGCATATAGCTCTTGTGTGAGCCCTCATTTTACCATCTGTAAAAAGTCTGTACACACTTTTAAAAGAGGCTTTGGGGTTGTGAAATTCCTGACGACATTTGTTCAAATTCCTTTTTGGGCACAAATATATCTTAAAAAAACAATGAGTTGATTCAACATTAGGCTACTTCAAAATTCATATACATATTTTGGTCAATCCAATCCCAAGTCTAATGAAAACATTGACTTTAGTGAGCCATACTTTTTTAGGCTTTTGTACATATAACTGGCGATATGTCCCACTCCCATCCTTTCTCTAAATAATGTTATGTGAAGTGAGGGTTGCCATGGACGACACTGCAGCCAGGTGGTATCCTGGACTGTTTACGGGGAAGGATCCGGAATCAGGCTGTTTGCTCAGTTGTTCTCGCTGCTAAAAGGACCCCTGCGGGAGCCAGGCCTATTTTCCCACTTAGTGGACGGATACTCCGCATCCTGCATCCTGGATGCTCGTAGCAGCTAAACCTTAGCCATGGAGACCCCAACAGGGGATTAGATTAGGGAGCTCATTGTTGCCCTAGCCTGGTCAAATGTGGAGGTTGATGTGACAGTGTGAAAAGGTCAGATCAGGTCTGTTGTTTCCTGTATGCAAAAGTGGTCTGACTTGTACTGGCATCGTTTTACATTAGCTGTATTTCATACAAAGACCGTGGTAGGATTTGGGCCTGCTTTATTTAGCAAAAAAGGTATCGCATTCATATTTTACCTTTTTAAATGGTTGTGTCTTTGCATAAAAAGTAAGAAAATAGGATTTTAAATCAGAGGCCATGTCAGCATTCACAATGTCAAAGCGCACAAAATGAATCCATGTTCAAACTCCAAGTATTAAGTTACATTCTCATTCATTCTATATACAGCACTGATTTAGCCTGCTTGTACATTTTCTGTGAACTAAAGACGTTTTTTTTGCTTTGTTTAGTTTTTTACTTGTTTATTACACAATTGAATCACTGTCCTTTTTTCAAACTTCCAATTTCCAATTTTGTGAACATACATGCATATTGATTGAAATCCATGATATAAATAGAACACATATATCTTTAATATTGTGCATATTTGCATTAAAACATGTTGGCAGACCCTGTTAAATCAGCTGTCTGGCATAAAGATCCTCTTTAAACTCCTGCGTAACTGCCATTGTAGGAGAAAGGCTGGTTTGATACACAGTGACCGATGACGTCCGGTGTCCACCTCTGAATGACAGCGTTTCCGGCCTGGTCCTGTCGAACGATGACAGTACTCCTGGATGCCAGAGAGGGATCCTCGTCAAAGAAGTTGAACGGGCGCAGGAAGAAGCCCACTGAGTTTCCAGGCGTGGCAGTGTTTGGAATATCCTCTGAATGAGGCACGTGCAGAAACCCCACCGTCACCCACGCTACCAGGTCCTACACATAAGAACAGCACAATGTTACACTCGGCGCTTGCTTTCATTTGTAGTGCAATATCATGAGTTGTTATTGTTAAGAGCTGGACTTTTGGTCTCCCCAAAACCATTCCCACTCCCAAACATTCCCTTATATTTGTCTATATTCCTCTATATTTTTTTTCTATTTCATTAAAAATAATGTAATTTCTATATTGTTTGTTTCTAATGTGCAACTACAATATCTGAACAAGACACCCAGATAAGAGATAGTGAGGTGTGGGGTCACTGGCTCACATAATGAACCTGGTCATCATGATCCAGGAGGATAAATACATAGCTCCTACTGTAATAGGTGTACGATCTATCATCAATCCCTTCTATCTATGCAACTGTGTCTGTGTGACTATGCTCTACAGTCAAAGTACTACGAAGAGTGTGCACCTGGTTGTCAATATTTTCATTGTCGCGGATGTAATCCTCAAAGCACACTACAGGCTCCCAGGGATCATTCTGGTTGTAAAGACTGGTACTGCTGGCCTCACTGTCCTTATGCCGAGTAACAGCCAGAGGGTACCTGAAGATGACCAACATGTAATTTGTTAATTATTACTGCCAATACTTACTTACAAAACATTTATAAAGTCATACGCATGCATACACATGTATCACATATGTACCACACACCCACACCCACACACACATTTCATTGATGGTTTTGTGACCATAATTCAGCAGCACAGTTTGTATCATTAGATTCATTTCATTACCGGGACCAAGTGACACTTCTCTCCTCCTTCACACTTCTTGGCAACACACTGTGGGCGTGGGAGTTGAACTGAATGCGGTAGCCCTTCTGGTGGCCCCATTTATTTTTCTTGTTGGGGTTGTAAAAGTGGAAGTAGCGGGGCATCTTTTTGCCAAACCGGAAAGCAGCGGAACGTTCGGTTGTGTGCTGCGTCCTGTCGAGTTTGGATTGGACGACAGTATCTTTGGGGCTCCAGGGATTGGTGAAATTGACAAACTTGAGATCAATTGACTCAAAGCTGTTTTCCCGTCCTAAATCAACAAAAAAAAAAAGTACAGTTTCAAGACATCTTTTTAGATCCAACTTATAAAATATATTATGATCGATTACAATTTCACTGAATGTAAACATTTGCTCTCATTCTCCTCATTCCATTTTATTTCACATCATGTGATATAGACAGTGTAGAGAAAATATGGGCATAAGAAGCTGAGATAAATCATTGACTTAATTTACATGACATGGTTCAGTTTATCTGGGCTGGGCAGACAAATCTTGTGACTAAAGTCCAGATGGCCGTCTTATCTGTGAGCTCATTGTAATATTTCCTTGAAAATAGAGTACATTTTGTGTAACTATAAAATTAAAAACTTTTTTCCTTGACAAATGCCTTGGACTTAACTAATGTACTTACAATGTTACTACTACCCACCAGAAATATCGAGGTCCACTTTATAATGGAGCAGGTGTGTATGCAGGTTGCCAAGTACGTGGTTATAAACCTTGGTTCCATAGTTTAGACCATTTGGCGTAAAGAAAGTGGCATGGATGTATCCAGTGGCGCTGACCTTGGACTCCATCACCCCGTTTTGGTAGAACATGAAGTCCCAGATGTAGTCATAGTTGTAAACTGTTGAGGTTGTCCGCACCACCAGCACTGTATTTTCTAGGCCTCCATAGAAGTTGTATCCCCCCATATAGTTTGAATTGAAATGCCTTCTGAGTGGAATCCCTGTATTTAACTCAAAAATACACAATGCATTTTTGAAGTGCACAGGTTTGTCTGTGTCGTAGTAGTGGTACAGGTCTACAAAGGTGGCGATTTCAGGACAGTCAATCCCAGGCGCCAGTTCGTATGTCGAGGTACCCATTGCCCAACCAGAATCTATGAACTTGGTTTGCATAGCAGCTGGTGTATCACCAGCATAGAAGGCAATAGCCTCTTGTAGTCCAATCTCATAGGCAATCCGTTCTCCATTGAAACGAAGGTCAAAGATCTGAAGCCCTCCTGATGAACGCATGCGATATGCAAAAGACCATCCTGTATATTCTACGAAGTTGCCGTCAATGTGATAGCGAGGTCCTTGTGGCTGGACAAACTTGGGCCCATGGATGTCTGTGGCTGAGTTGCTCTGGCCACGGGGTATGTAGGTGGAGAAGAGGTCTTTCTCATCATGCTCAGGTAGCTGCACTTTCTCTAATTCTCCATTCTCATATTTTTTTACCAGCTCCTCCAAGCTGTCAAAGTACTGGCCATTGTACCACACCTTCTCAACGGTCCACTTTTTTGGATCTAGGTTGTGGTGGTTAACCAGAACCTCAAATCCAATAGGGTGCATGAAATAGCCCTCCACATTTTTTTGGAGCATTATCCAGCTTCTCCTCTCACCTGCAGCGAGTCCACGGGGGGCTATGTCTGTGAATGTCAGGCAGCGGTTACTACAATTTGTGAAAGAAAACCCTCCCGATGTCTCAAACAGGAGCGTATGAGCCTTGGTTGAGATCTTGTCCAGCATGTGTCTCATATGTTCATACTCTGAAAGAGTCATGGGACGTGACTCAAACGGGATGGGCTTATCCTTCTTGAAGGTCTTGACTTTGTGGCTATGTGGGAATGGTAGGGGACTTACAATGTATTCGGTGATGTTAGGCTGGGCCTGGTTCCCAAATTGGACCACAACACGTGCCTCTCTGGGGGGTTTTGCCTGCCCACGGTCCAGGGCCTTTAGGGCTTCATGTTTCCTTGGTAGATGGAGCTCAATCAGTAAGATGCTGTTCTTTTTCAGAGGCTTGCTACGGGCATCAGTCAATCCCAATTCTGGTAGTTTGTGAAGGTAGGCACGGACAGCCTTCAGCTCACGGACAGAGAGGTCTGCAAACATTGAGGCACCATGATGAGCCCAGTCTCGTCCTCTTGATCTTCTGAATCTTGCTGCACCACAGCTCACCAGCATAAACAGTAGAAGACAGAAAACCCTCATATCTGGATTTGCTGAAATACAATCAGAGAGAGAGAGATAGCGAGAGCGCGCGCGAGAGAGAGAGAGAGAGAGAGAGAGAGAGAGAGAGAGAGAGAATGAGAATCAAGGAAAAACAATCTGTAGAAAAATCTCTCTTTTTAACGTTATTAAAAAGACAGGTTCAACTTTTTGGATATCATGTCAAAGCTAGAAGTAAAGTAAAGTGAAGTCAACAATTTTCTTGGCCAAATGAAAGCTTAAAATGACATTTCTACAATTGTATTCATAATTCGTCATTGTCATTACTTTGAATCAGATTTCCAATGAAAGAAAGGGGTTACAACTACTACATATATATATACTTATACAGAGTGGATAACTAATGTAAGCCATTCAAACAGTCATTTATGAATAAAACATTTGCTTGGTTTCAATTAAACTAGTATTTTGTAGCCGTGGTGCAACCACTGTTAGAAAGCAATATTTGACAAGATACATTTTATTTGATTAATGGGTCACTAAGCACATTTCTTGAAATGTAATTTAATTTACATTAAAACATTGCTCACTTAAACCCATGCTAGTATTGCTGATATTTCTGATTGTAATATATACAAATATGTAATCCAGAGCATTTTCTGTTGTGTGTTCTTTTATTATTACCCTGGTTTTTGACTCATTTAACATCATCCCCAGCTACTTTGGCATCTGGAGAGCTTTTATAAATGATCATATTCACTCTATCAAAATCTTCTCACTAATATGTCAGCTTCATTCAGGAATTAACAAAATGTATATCACATCACACATGTATCATGCATAACACAGGTAATGCACTAGCAATTTTTCCCACCATTACAATTTCATAGTTTCATATTGGCATTACATGCTTATATAACAGCATATATGTAAAGAAAAAACAGAATGTGAAATATTTCAATCTGCAACAAAATGACAGCCACTGTACCTGTGGAATGCACTTCAAAATCTGAAGTGTCCTCTTGCTTAAAGCCCTGTCTGAAACAAGCTGGATATTCTCAATACAGCTGCAACCCAGTTTAACAATATTTCCTCTCTTAGCGCTGGGACAAAAGTGTGAAACGAGGAATTTACCCTCCTACTTTGCAGAGACAGAAAATGATTGGCCAACGTGTTGTAAATATGATGAAATCACAGATACTTTCTAGAGATAATTATTCCAGTACAAATTGATTCAGTGTAGGTAGCATACGTTTATCGACACTGGGAGTATTAAGTGTTGTAAATGACAACATAAGTCAAATATTTATCTTTTATATGTGTGTGTGCCTGTGCGTGTGTGTGTGTGCCTGTGCGCATGTGCGTGTGTCTATATGTGTTTGTCTATATATGCGTGTGTGTGTGTGTGTGTGTACCTCTTGAAAGTGAGGTAATTGCCGAACTGTGTGAACTTAAAAAAACACACAGAACATGCACCATCCTCAACCTTGCCACCAGAAAAGAAATGGCGTTGGCTGGAGCATTTGCCCGGTTCAACATGTTGGTTGAACCGGTTTATTTTAGAGTTTGCAAGCAAAATGCTAGTTTGAATAGGCAGAGCAGATGGTTCGTGCTGACATGCTAGCGCTCCTCCTGAGTGTGTGTGCTGGTGGCTGGTTTAACCTGTGGGCCTTGATTGGCCAATGCCCCACAGGTGTGCAGCCTCACCCAGCCCCAGAGTCAATCAGTCTGACCCAAACCATTAATGCTGCAAAAAAAAAAAATAAACACAATTAGCGGCCACAATTACTACAGCTGATCCTGTCATTAGGCCACTAGGCCACAATTACTACAGCTGATCGTGTCATTTCCCCCCTCTGACACACAAGTGGAGGCACGCATTGCTGCATGTCTGGCAGACATCTCGGACTGGATGTCGTTGCACCACCTGAAGCTCAACCTGGACAAGACTGAGCTGGTGTTCCTCCCGGGGAAGGGCTGTCCGCACCAAGACCTGGCCATCACCATTGATAATGCTGTGGTGACGTCAACTCGGACCGCGAGGAATCTGGGTGTGACCCAGGACGTCGTTCTCGGCATTCTCGGCAAACATCGCATCAGTGACACGCTCCTGCAGATTCCTCCTCTACAACATCAGGAGGATTCGCCCCTTCCTCACTGACAAGGCAGCGCAGGTGCTCATCCAGGCTCTTGTCATCTCCCGCCTGGACTACTGCAACTCCCTCCTTGCTGGTGCCCCGGCGTCTGCCATCAGACCTCTGGAGCTTGTTCAGAAAGCTACAGCTCGTCTGGTGTTCAACCGCCCCAAGTTCTCCCATACAACTACCCTTCTCCGTTCTCTACACTGGCTCCCTGTAGCAGCTCGCATCCAGTTCAAGACCCTGGTGCTAGCCTATAGGGCAGTGAAAGGAACAGCTCCTTCTTACCTCCAGGCTATGGTCAAGCCTTACACCCCGGTCCGACCACTTCGCTCTGCCGCCAAGATCTA
>OOFB01025225.1:4281-14953 GCA_900323305.1 Trachyrincus murrayi
TACGGTGATTTCAAGACATACTCTCCCATTAAACCCCACTGTAACTACTGCAGCGATGTCTCCGTGTAGCAGAGTGCCGTCTGCAGAATTGTGTGAAATACTACACAAAACGGTAAAATAGGACCTGGGGTGCGTTTTACATCACCGATAGATCTTAACGATGTCAAAGTGTTTTAGGCCGTAGTTTTACTTTAATGCATAAAAAAAACTACATGAAACACTGTCATTGGTTTGGATATGTGTGTAGAGAGAGAGAGAGACAGAGAGAGAGAGAGAGAAGAGGAGAGAGAGAGACACAGAGAGAGAGAGAGACAGAGCGAGAGAGAGAGAGGGAGACAGAGAGGTAGAGTGTGATAGAGGGTAAAAGAAAGAGGGAGAGAGGCAAATAGAGAGAGAGAAAGACTCACGTATGATTCTTAGTGTTTTAAGGCTTAAATGTGTTATGCACGTATATCTATGTGTCTTTGTGATAATATAACAATAAAAATGCTAAATCCATCTCTAGGTATTCATCACCATGATGTTCCCGCCCCCGGGGGTGTGGCTAGCGTTGTCCAAAGAGCGGATCTTAGGCTTGGCGTTGTCCTTGAAGTCCAGCTTTACGTTCTCGATGCGAATGTTACCGCCCCCTAGTGGACACACAGAGGAACCGCAGGAAAACCAACGTAACGTTATGGGAATCATTATGAACAATGTCGTTATTATTGTGATATGTTATATTAGCAATTTTCACAATATTTCACACACACACACACACACACGTTAACACTTTCTCAGTATCCATCAAGACATTACAGTCAATGTGAACAAACGGCGTTAGCGAACAGAGTTAGCAAACACGTTAGCTAAATGAATTCTTTGCTTCGTAAGGTGTTAGCTAGTTTCACCTTCTATTCCTTGTTATTTACAAAGCCGTGTTAAGTTAACATTAATCTATTTATGGGGAATTTGATACTTTATTTATGGTTGTAGTTGTATTATTGTCTAACCACGACATGATGAAGGTGGGCGGGACTAAGGTAAAAGGCGAGGTGATTGGATGGGGAGGGCCGTCAGAAGGCTGTTCCTACCTGGTCTGTGGCGGATGTTGGACATGGATCCACACTTGGCCGTGATGTGGCTCAGGTCTATCTTCTGGGACTGGATCTGGATCTGAGGGTCCACAGAGGAGAGAGAGAGAGGGGGGGTCTCCAGTCTAAACCAATGTAACTCAAAGCTAAAGGTGTGTGTGTGTGTGTGTGTTTGTGTGTGTGTGCATGCGTGCGAGTGCGTGCGTGTGCGTGTACTCACGTTCCCGCCCCCGGCGGCGTGCTGAATCTTGTCCAGCGAGCCACACTTGGCCTGCACGTGGCTGAAGTCCAGCTTCACACTCGGGATCATCACCTGGGGAAGGACAGGCCCCCGATTGGTTAATTCAAACCGTACTAGAGCCGCGATTGGCTCTCCTGGCCCCGGCAGGACGGGTAGAGAAAGAAGGAGTGAAGAGAGAGAGAGAGAGAGAGAGAGAGAAGGAGTGAAGAGAGAGAAAGAGAGAGAGAGAGAAGGAGTGAAGAGAGAGAGAGAGAGTATGTGGCTCACCTGTCCTCCCTTGGGCTGGTGCTTGAGGTTGGAGGTGGAGCCTATCTTTGACTTGACGTTCTTGAGGTCAGGCAGCGGCTGGTTGATGACCTTCAGCTGCCGCTGGACGGAGGACGGGGACTTGGGCGGAGTCCGGATCACGGCGATCTTCTTCTCCTGCAGGACACTGAAGGACTTGGGGGTGTGGCTTCCCGGCGTGCGGGAGCCGGGCGTCCGACACGCGTAGCTGGGGGGCGTGCCCGGCGTGACCGCCGTGGACCCTGGCGTGGACGTACCGCTACGGGCCGAGCGAGACCGACCCTCCATGCCTGGAGAGAGCGAGAGAGAGAGAGAGGGTGGGTGAGAGAGAGAGAGAGAGAAAGAGAGAAGGTGAGAGGGAGGGTGAGAGAGAGAGAGAGAGAGGGTGAGACAGAGAGATTTGTGTGTGTCTTACAGTATGTGTGTATTATAGTGTATATATATAGTGTGTGTGTGTGTGTGTGCGCGTGTGTGTATCTGTGTGTGTGTGTGTGTGTATATCTGTGTGTGTGTGTGTGTGTGTGTATCTGTGTGTGTGTGTGTGTGTGTATATATATCTGTGTGTGTGTGTGCGTGTGTGTGTTACAGGTGGGTCTGCGGGGGGTCCCGTCCTCCTGCTCAGCAGCGGGGATGTGACGAGTCAGAGACTTAGCGGGGCGGGGGAGGGAGGACCGCTTCTCTGGACTACGGTAGGTCCTCTCCTACACACACACACACACACACACACACACACACACACAGATATACACACACACACACACACAGATCAATATTTAATTTCAATTCTGTTTTAATTACTGGTTGCCATCACCGCGGTGTCACAGGACAGTCTCTAACGATACCACGCACAGTTTGACTACACCACCTAGCCTCGCCCAACCTAGCCTAGCGTAGCCCAACCTAGCGTAGCCCAACCGAGTGTAGCCTAGCCTAGCCTAGCCTGTACCTTCTCCGCCCATGTGAGTGGCGAGGGTTGCTGGCGGGAGCATGCAGAGGAGGGGCGTGGCTGACATAGCTCCGCCCCCAGCGGTGGGCGTGACTGGAGGCTGGAGGCGGAGCCAGGTCGGCGGGGGAGGGGCTCTGCCGCCCGCCGCTGGGTCACCGTCTTTAGCAGCACCGCCCGCGCGGGACTCTGGGTGGTTACCGTGGCGACCGGGATGAGCAGCGGTGGGGTGGCGAGATGGAGGTGAACGAGGAATATGAAAGAGTAAGAAAAACAAAAAACAGATGGAATGCACCCATGCTCGTTACATAGACGGTAACCACGACAACCAACTGTAACCAGCATACACCGCCTGGTCCTGAGGACCCTGTGGTACGCACAGTGTGTTGTGTCTGGACTGGTTCACACACAGACAGCCAGGCACGCAGGGAAAACAGGCACACAAAAACAGACAGGGGAGTGGACAGAAAAGGAAAAGAAAGAGGAATACTGCCAGGCGACAGTCCAAGCAACATCAAATAAAACAGTGAGCTTGACACTGGGGAAACACTTCAAACTGCTCCCTTAAAATCACTCAATTAACACATTTGGGTGAACACTGTGTGTGTGTGTGTGTGTGTACTTACTGTGGCCCTCTCTCTGGATTGGTGCGCTACAGTCAGCGGCTGGCGGACCTCCATGGCTGAGAACAAAACAGAATAAAACATGCAGTGACCAACACTGACCACCGGGGGAAGACGAACTATGGTGTAATGACCCAATCTGACCACCAGGGGGAGACAAACTCAACGCTCCACAACATCACCACGCAATCCCATACACACACACATAAAGACACACACACACACACACACACGCACCCTCTCAAGTTCCCAGCTTTAATACACTGCACAAACAAACAAGGACAACTATTACTTCCACTTATAATGAGATTCAAACCATCACATTACAAGTGGAAATCTGACATTCACAGTCCAACTGTCCACCAAATGAAACTCCCAACACGCAGCCGACCTCGTTTCACGTTCGGAAATGACACACAGACACACACACACACACACACACACACACACACACAGCAAGTGTTCACCTCATAGCGGCACACAGACGAATGCCGTGAGCCATGACCACTCAAACAGCAAGTCGGCGACGACGACGACAAAGAAAAACCAAAAATACCGAACGTGAAGAAGCGACAGCAGAGGCGCGATGGAGCAGAAGAGGACGCCAGCAACATTGCATCCATACGGTGAGGCCAGAGCGTGCTAGCGCTAACTCTGGCCCGTGGTCTGCTCAAAGGCATCACAAAGCAACCGGGTGGAGGTGGGCCGAGGACGGCACAGAACTACACAGTCCAGCCCACCACACCAGCATCTGAATGTGCTTCAGAAAATGAACTTATTTCATTTGTACTATTCGGGGGGGGGCATGTGCTTGGTACTTGTTTAATAATTCAACAACATCATATATATATATATATGTATATATATATATAATATGGTGAGGAACTCAAGTATTACTAATGTCAGGATCAGACTATGCAACATTTTTGACGATGGTCACGCGTTGGCGATGATTGCATCATAAAACCGCGTCTTGGGCTGGAAACACGTTTGACCGTGACATGCTCCGTCATCACAACTCAGCGGCAAGTTCACCTGGGAGCGGGGGTCAATATTGAACTGATCAACGTCAGTGTGCACATCGTAGGAGTTGTCAGACAACGTGAAAAACGGTCCAAATATTCAAACACGCTAGACACAGGCGCCACATCGCAAGGCTTTGACCACGTCACGCTGCACGGGGCGCCACGCCGAAACACGGTCTTCACCGGCTGAATGTGTGTTGTCTGATCCCGGCATGAGTGATCAACTAACTAACCTCAAAACACAGACAGCCGGTTGGGCATAATCGTATCCATGTGTCGTGTGAGAAGGCCATGGTTATCCTTGTAAAATATAAAGAGGTTTGTGTTGTTATGGGAAGAAGAGGGAGACAGGAAAGAACAGGGAGACAGGAAAGAACAGGGAGACAGGAAAGAACAGGGAAGAGAGACAGGAAGGTGGGTGAGTGAATGACACGTTGAATAGGATCGCAGTTTGGAATCGAACATGGGTTTTATTGCCCACGTGGTTAGTGCACTAGCGGCCTGAGCCCCCCTGTCCGAATAAAACGTGCTCATGCTCTCTCCGTCTACTGTCCCGGTGAATCCCCGGTGAGGACGGGTCACCTGTTCCCTTGCGTTTGGCCGAGCCGGACAGCAGCAGAGCAGGCCTGTGCTGCCTGCCGGGCACTCTGCCGGCAGGGGTTCGGCACGGCGAGCGACACGGCAGGACTGCCAGCTTACTGTGGTCAGCCCTCCTCAAGCCCGCTAGCGGAGAGGAGAGACAGGGTTACGTTACGACAACATGCGGCCAACGTCCTCACTGCTACGCTACGATGTGAAGCCCCCTGGGAACATACGATGTACGATCAAATCATTACGTGGTTGTTAATGCTGTACCTAGCAAGCTTGGGGTATGTCTTTCATAAGCCCTCGGAAATTTACATCCAGATTCGGGGAACGAAGAAATGTAACTTCACATATCTACAGTATATATGGACAATTAATTGATCTTACTTTTAGCATTGCCACTGCATGCTCGTCAAGGTCCTAATAAACCAGAAGAAGTGAATTACTAATCTAAATTAACTGGGGCTTTATAGGATAATCTATTCCTGTAGTGTTCATTTGTGGTCGTTGTGGAGAATACCATTTATACAATTCATGAACAGTAGTTTTAAATCACAACATTACACATTTGTAGCAAAAGAAACAAGTCACGTGGACTTTCTTTTAAAACGTGACAAACTACTGGATGAAGATGCAATAGGAACCTTTTTTCTTCTTCAATGGGTCTCTTGGATGGCCCGGTTCCTTGTGGATTAGTTTACTGTCAAAGGGGTCTGAGCGGCCCCGGGGTTTCCAAGGGGCCCGCTTTCTGGGCCGGTCCCGGACAACGGCGGTACCGGTGGCGGTACCGGTACCGCGATCCTTCGGAAGAGCTTCGATTGGTTCCGTCATGATGCTCTTATCGTCATCTGCAGAGGACAGGATCGAGAGAGGAGTGGATGGACTGGCCACGCCCCCTGCCCTCGTGCTGAATAGGTGTACACTCCTAATGTCACCTTGACTATTACTTCAACAGGTAACAGGTGTTTAAAGTGATCGATTGATTCCTAAGGATCTGATTACGATGGCTACTATGCACTCTCTGCAAAACCTTTTTTGTAGTTACTCCAAAATTGATTGTATGCCTTGATTGTTCTCAGCCTCACTTGTACATCACTTTGGATAGTGTCTGCTAAATGACTAAATGTAAATGTAGCTACGTAAGGGATATTAGTGCTGAACACTGATGTTGAATCATGTGTCTGTGTTTAAAGGAGGGTACCTTGCGTGTCCATCCAGCCACTGTCGGTGTCAAGAACAGAGACGTCCTTGGTGCTTTCTTCGTTGGTGGTGTGATGGACTTCACCGGCCAGGTCGGTAGCAACATCTACCTCCTGCTCCATCCCCTTGGAGCTCTCCTCCTCTTCTCTAAATGTCTCTTGGTCCACATCTGAAGCTTTCCCTTCTTCTTGCTCCGCATCAATCCCTACACGGTCCATTGGTTCAGCCTCCTTTTCCATTCCTTGTAGATCTCCTTCAACGGCGTCCTCCTCCCGTTTCTCTGCTTCCGGAGCGGCCTCTCGGAGGTCCTCTGATTGAGGCAACTGGGAGCTGTCAGTCACTGGTTCTCCATCTTCACTGTGACTGGATTCTCCTGGCTCCACTCCCGTTACCTCCATCCCTTCAAGCACCTCCGCTATTTCCTTCCTCGACTCCTCCTTGAGATGACCTAAGGCCTCCTCCATTACCTCCTGAGGCTCCTCAGCGAGCTCTACGTCGTCGTCTTGCTCCTCTCCGTCGTCTTCATCTAGCTGGGCTTGAGGGATGAAGATGACTGGAGCAGGTGACTGCAGTCGTTTCTCTTCTCTGATCTCTTCTGCAACGCCTCGGGTTCCACTCTCCTCCACTGGTTTTTCTGACAGCTCAAGAGAGTGTGGAACACGCTGGTCCTGAGCTTCTTCAGTCTTTAGCTTTGGCGGGAACTTCTCCTGGACATTGTCGGTTTTCTGTCTTAAAGCGTCAGGAGATGGTGAGGTCACATCTGATTCATCCACTTCTATTTTCCCAGTCTTGTGAGGCTCTCCCTTCGAATCTTTTGTGTCTTCACCAAACTCTGGTTCTTTGTCAGCAAACGTCTCAGCATCTACAACCCGTTCTGCCCTGACTTCTGTTCCAGCTTCCTTCTGTGTATCCTTCACGGGTTCTTCGGGGTTTGATGGACCATCGATGGGGGACTTGGGCGTCGTAGGCGTCTGAGGAACTTTGTCAGTCATAGAGAAACTAAAGGAACTGTCCGGAGGGATGGGGGAAGCCTCCCTCGATGGATCCTTCTCCACGTCCACCTCTGGGATTGCCTGGCTCTTGATGTCTCCTGGTAGGCCACTCTCCAAGCGAAACTCGGTGAGGCGGTTTGGAGAGGTGACAGGGATCCTTAGACGGTCGGGTTTAATACCACTAGGCACGGCTTTTTCCAGAATCAGGCTGGATTTCCTCGGTGACTCTGTAAGGTCTTTCTTCACCGCTGCGGCACTCTTTTGAGTAATCTCAGAGACGATCTCTTTCTGGTCCAGTTGTTGCATTCCATCTTTCGGTTCCGGTTCATCATCGGCATCCATGGAAGGGAAAGACCGGTAGGGAGCGTCTCCAGAACTTGGTACGTCAGCCGGGGAGGGCATGGGGCCCAAGTACTCGCTGAAAACACAGTAACCCGGATCCTCTCGCGGTCTCTCCCCTCCTACACCTCTCAAGGCTCGGTCGTCCAGAGCGAGCTTGGCCAACGAGGTGCCCACCAGAGCAGACACGTTGGCGGGTACAGACTTCCGCCTCATCGGATCCACCGCCCTCTTTTCTAGGGACAGTTTGGGCAGCGCTCCTGCCAGGTCCAGCATCTCAGAGAGGTCACTTGATTGGTCAAAAGAAACGTGGTGCTCCATGGAGGCTATCTTGGTGACAGCTTCTTCGGGTGGTTGGGTGAAGGTAACGGGCGTGGACGGAGCAGGTGTAGTAGAGAGATGCTGCTCCATTGAGGGTGTTGGAGGGACAGCTGTGGATTCATCGAAGCTTCCGCTGATTGGGGACAATTGGGGGTGTAAGAAAGTGCTTGATCTTGTGACACTTGTGGGAGACTTAACGGCAATGGTGAGGGACAGACTCCTTTGCTCCAGTGGCATCTTGTGTACATGTTTCTGTGGTTGCTCCTCTGGTCTCTGTGTAATGCTTTCTGCTGTCACCTCCAATTTAATTTGACCAGGATGAGCTGGATTTAGCTTTAAACCACCCACTGCCTCTGGGGTCGGCCCTGCTCGGGCTGCCGTGCTGATCTCATAGTATCTCTGTGGTTGTGCTGACTCCTCTACACAGCTTTGGGTCGAAGTTTCAAAGTACGCTTCCGTTCCAGGTTTAAGAACATCCAAAGCAACGTCAGACTTGCCAGACGTGCCAGACATGCCAGACTCAGGGTTACGTTCGTTAGTACCAGGCGTTTGGTCGCTGGCATTTTCCGTTTTTGACGGCGACTCTGACAATCTGACCTCAGTGCCTTGGCGCTCCTCTTTCACACCCACCAGCGTTTCTGCGCAGTCCGTCGTCTCGGTGGGTTTGGACTTGTCGGGAGGTATCTCTCTACCAGAGTGTCCAGGTGAGAAGATGTCTGGGACCTCTTCTAGATCCTTCTTGATACCGCATGAATCCAGAACTGGGAGCACATGAGGGACAGCTCCCTCTCTCACGGAGGGACAGGGTGACTCCACATCTTCTGCACCTTCAGGTGGCCCTCGCTCCTCGGTGGGCGGGGGCGCCCCCTGCTGTTCCTCCACCGTCTCCGGAGGCTGGGCTGTGAGCGTGAGGGGACACCAAAACCAACTCTGTGCTAGTATTAGCATTAGCGCAATATCAGCGCCAAACAGCACGGCCCGCAGCGTCCACACAAGCTAGCCAGTACGAGCTAGCCTCACCACCAAAAGCTAGCCAACACAGTGAAGCCGAGCCTTGTTCTGCACACAGATATGGGAGGGGGGCTCCACCAAACAAGACACAGCACTGGAGGCCAGGCCAGCGAGATGGTGCAGGATCTAGGATGACGTGCACAGTTGGAATGGAAGGAATGAAGAGTGTGGTGGTGGATGACCAGAACTTAGAGGGACACAAAGATATTGAATTCCTATTGCAACGTAAACGTAGAGGTTATTTATGAATTATAAACTAGAAAGGAGCTTTAATTAAAGGGTCTCTATTTTGCCACCAGGTGTGATGTCGATCTACCCTGTAGTGACATCACAAGTAGTGTCCACCCAGATCGACCAATCATCCCTGGTGGTAAAATAAGGGTATTTTAAAACTAAATATATTAAAGGAAATTCTGTTTATATAAAAAATGTATATAAAAAACTATGGATGACCAGAAGTGTATTTCTACGTTCCATGGATGTTGGGTGTCTGGAATACTTGGATATCAGTAACAATAGGAAAACAGCAAACCGTTGGATAACTGAAACAACAACATCCAGCCTGTGATGGGATGAGAAGCTAACAGCTCCGCATTTAGCCCCACGCTAGCGTGTGGGCCGCACTCCGAGACCCAGCAACCGGTACTCTGAACAGAAACCCACACATACAAACACCAGACACCTCCTCCAGCAGCGAATGAGCCTAAAGCATCGCTTACATTGGTAACAGCACCCTTCACGTTTGCAATGTAGCTGGCAATACAAAGGGAGGGGGGAGGGAGGGAGGGAGGGTATGATCAACTCGGGGTTGAGTTGATCAGGACAGTAAAACACGTCATGAGAGAAAGCGAATGGCTGCTTGGCATGGACGTGAAGCTCCACCCTGTCTCACCGCCGCGAGCTGCTTCAAAGCCCATTAGTGACATCACAAGTGAGTGTCCACCCAGATGTGTGACGGGTCACAGGTCAACCTACCGGGCCCACCCAGATGTGTGACGGGTCACAGGTCAACCTACCGGCCCACCCGGGGGACCGTACCCGCCGGTGGGCCGAGCCGATTCGTCGTACCTCTGTATGTGGACACTCCCACTTGTGATGTCACAAATGGGTCCATGTTTAAATGGCTTGTCATGGCGGTCACACCTGGTGGTTAAATAACATGACATCAGAGCGGGCGGCGGGTAACGGCCAGCGGCACAACCTGTTCAGCCGACAATACGGACATCAGATAATGTGACGCTTCAAACACTGTGCGCTCATCCAAAGGTCAAAGGTCAACTATTCAGTGCAGATATATCGGGGCTGACGCGCACGCACACACACACACACTCATAGACACACACACACACACACACACACACATAGACAGCAGCAGAGTGTGTGCGTGCATTGACAAGCACACAAAAACAGAGACAGAAAGTTGTAAGGAGAGAGAGAGAGAGACAGAAAGAGACAGAGAGAGAGAGAGCGAGAGAGACAGAGAGACAGAGAGAGAGAGAGACAGAAAGAGACAGAGAGAGAGAGAGACAGAGAGAGAGAGAGAGAGAGAGACAGAGAGAGAGAGAGACAGAAAGAGACAGAGAGAGAGAGAGACAGAGAGAGAGAGAGAGAGAGAGAGAGAGAGAGAGAGAGAGAGAGAGAGACAGAGAGAGAGAGAGAGAGAGAGAGACAGAGAGAGGGAGAGAGAGAGGCTGAGAGAGAGAGAGAGAGAGAGAGACAGAGACAGAGAGAGAGAGAGAGAGAGAGAGAGAGAGAGAGAGAGAGAGAGAGAGAGAGAGAGGGAGAGAGGAGGGGGGGAGAGGGAGAGAGAGAGAGAGAGGGAGAGAGAGAGAGAGAGAGGGGGGGGGGAGAGAGAGAGAGAAGGAGAGAGAGCGAGAGAGAGGAGGGGGGGAGAGAGAGAGAGACATAGTCTTCCTGTGCATCTGTCCCTGGCGTGACAATGGCATCATCATCTGATCTTCATCACCCGCCCTCGCAAGACAAACACCCTGCCGCCTCCGGTCTGCACATCACACACTGTTTACCTGCTCTAACACA
>OOFB01025228.1:6999-22912 GCA_900323305.1 Trachyrincus murrayi
CCAAAAAAACACCCCCCCCCCCCCCCCGTCATCTCCCCTCCATTCCCCTGTCCTACTCTCCATGCACGACAAACTGACAAATACCCTGTGTGTCGCCCCGGTCTGCCCCGCCACCCGTTTTATGGAAATATTATTTATAATGCGTCTCCTCACAGCATCGACAGCCATATAATCCCGCCCATAGGCCCCTTCTAGTGTGAAATGCTATGAGCGGTGGTGAGTTGATGGTGCACTAATCCTGTGGTTCTTCACGGAGTTATGAATTGGGAAGGGGAAAACGGTCTTTTAATACCAGCTCTTGACTTTTTACTTACCACTTGGTGTCTGAGGCATTTGTTAATATAGTGTACATTGTCTGACTCTGCTTTGTGGCGAAGTAAAATATGGGAAGAAAATAAATTTTATTTACATTAGCTGTGGTGTCTGTGATCTTTTTTTTTTTATGGACATTTCGATTTTAACCTCATGGAAATTATGATTTATAAATATAATAATTATATTTAGGACATATTGCTGCAACTTCCCAGCTTATTTGTTGATATTTGTTATTTGTTTGTCCTCATTAACTCTTAATTATGTTCACCTGTGTCACCCACGCCTCTAAAATTGAAACTTAATGAAGCAAATTACTTTCAGCTTGCGCATCTTTAGACGTTTGTGTGACAAGATGCATTTAGGTAAACAAACTAACGGTTTATGTGACCCAAATTCTGAAATGAGAATGAAATACGTGGACGATCCAGATGTTGAGGGAAAGATGTGAACATTAGACAAACGACATGGTGCCGTATGAGCAGTCGTCAACACACTTGACTAATTAAACCATTTAACTCATTAGGTTACGTGTGTAGCTTTTGGGAGCGCGTGGTCCATGTCAAGGGTAATGGACAGCTTGTCATCATTAAGGGTAGCTCCAGAGTGCTGTAATTTAATTTCAAAAGTGATGTACCTTTTCCGGTATTAGGGTAAAAAGTGAGACAGACGCCTGAATAATTGTAGCAGTATCCCCTCAAGTCATTTTTGTAGAACAGAACAACAGTTTAATACGAATGCTGAATGTTAGAAATATTAAAACAAAACAATATTTTATTACAGGTGTAACGGTTTTCCAAAATGAATCATATGTGCTCCCTTTAGTCATTTCAAATACTGATAACTACACTTGTATCATACCATTATGGTTGGCTATAATAATTACAGCATGTTTCAAACACGACCTTTAAACCAAATGACTGTGTGCAAAAAACAGATTACTCTGTCATGAACTTAATTCTCATATTCCGGTTCAACAACTTGCTTTGTGAATACTTTTGATAGACTTTGAAATAATGTATCTTTTCAACGTTCAAGTGGTAGTTATATTATTTAAGTTAGCTGGCAGCATACATAGCTGATGAAGCCCAATAATACAAAAATAACCTTTACAAGAAAGGGTTAAAGTGTTAATCCATCACACAATACTCCCCGGTTTGATCTCCTTCAGACCAAACGTCATTGGCAACACTATCGTATCTATTTGAATCGTACAATTTATCAAGTTTTTCCAGTGTGGAAAATAAACAAAGAAAACACTTAAAACACACGGCGGGGTGGGTGTAGCTCTTTGTGTGTGGTTCTCTCCACGGTCATCCTACATGCTTCTCCCCGGTCAGCCCTTCCAGTCCCAGGGGATGCACAGGTCTCCGTCCTGCATGACCGAGTAGAAGTGCGACACGCAGACGTGCAGCCCCTGCGCCAGGGGCTGCCGCAGCTCCAGGAGCCGTCGGCAGCAGGCCAGCATCTGGCTGCAGCTCACGCTGGGGTCCTTGGAGAGGCCCCGCAGGGACAGGCTCTGGAGACACACTCCGATGGCGACGTCCTCCTCCCTCTGCAGCCTGGCCAGACACACGTCGACAGACAGACAGAGGTTGAAATCGCAATATGGCCAAGTGCAATATAATAATAATCGCAGGAGCTGCAAGTAAAATGTTTAAATGTACATTTATAACACCGTTATAAATGTATTGCTGCAGAGATGCCCTGGCCTACACATATTTTTCTCCAGATGTAAGGAGAAAAATATCATACAGACCCCAACAAATGTTTCTGTCACATCAATGATTGATTTTAATAGCTTTTTCAGTGAAAATATAAATTGTGATGCAAATGATCATTCCCACTAAGAGTAAATAATATCGCAATCACAAAATGTCCAAATCATATTTTTTTTACCATATCGTTCAGCCCTAGTAGACGAGACACAGATGCAATTGTGGAGGATTTACAACAACAAGGGGAATTATACACCCCGGGACCCTCACGTTCAGAAGTAGATCATTGTTACTGACAGACGCAAAATATAATGTTTTAAATTTGTGCTCACTGTTTTTTGCGTTGGATGCGTTGTCGGGCCTCCAGCGCGTGGCCCTGCAGGAAGACCTGCAGCTTCGGAGGGTCACAGTTTGTGGGGAGGATGAAGTGGCCCATCTCATGGAGACTAGGTGTGGAACGGTCACTGCAGTGGAATACAAATTATGTCAAATACACGTTTTATGCCTAAGAAAACCACGAGGGCAGCTCCGTGGCCGAGGACATGCAGGTCAGCGGCAAGTGCCGTTTCGGAATCAAACCGACGCCGAGAGACATCGCCGTACATTAGCTTGGAGAGTAGTGTCACCTGGTACGGATTTGAACCAATCAGAAACGGCAATGGCAGCGTGACTCAGCGTGTTCTATACGTCAGTACATACAAGCAGCTACATGCCTGTACTAAATTAGTACAAGTACAACGAAATGCAGTTTAGCATCTAATCAGAAGTGCATTAGGGCATAAATGAGCTAAATAATTTATGATAAATCATAAATTATTTAAAAAATGAGATGATATTAATATTCAATAAACAAGTGCAATACAGGGCAGCAGTGCAACACAGCAGTGGCGCAAAATAATCAATCGGCCAATAAATGTCCAGGGATACGTTGTGTGTATCCGTAACAGAACTTTGGTGGGGAATAAATGTGGAAAAGTCGTTGTTTATTAGAAATAGTCCTTGTTTAAACCATACTTCTCCAAGGTCATGGTGAGTCCCTGGAGGCTGCGGGGGTGCAGGCGGAGGCGGTGAGACACGAGTCTCTTGTGGAAGGTGCTGAGGGCGTGGTAATGCGTGTCGATGGGCTGGACTGGCCCTACCCTCTCAACGTGGATGATCTGGGAGCCTCCCAGCAGGAGGCTGATCCTCTCCTTCAGCCACTCGGACTGCTGCTGCAGACTGCGGTAGCCGGACAGCCTCTCCATGAGCTGGGGAGGCACAGAAGGAAGACACACAAGGTTGAGGGAAACACCGGACAACACAAGGCCCAGAAACACATAGTGCCATGTAATAGTGTCAAAGGATGACGCAGGTCCATATTTTGTCATTGTATTGCGGTGTGTTTTTGTAAACTAGCACTCGTTACTCTTCATGCCATGTTACTTTGATCCACTGCTGATGGACGTCCATCGTTCCCAGCGTGACGTCTCCCGAAGCGTTCATTCCCGATTGGTCAGTGAATACAATGGTGTGACCTGTAAAGAGAATTGTGAATGAGAAAGATCACTTATATGTGAACTAATTCTACCAAGTGAACCAAAGGAGCACATTCTATGCTGCCAGTGCCGGATGCTTGATTGGTGTGAAACACCTCCACTCAAAGGGAGGTTCTAGGGTAGTTTTGTACCCTGCAGGCAGTGCAAGGCTTCGGGGTTCTGCTGAGAGAGACGACTGAGACTCTGGAGCTGACAGCATCTGTGCGTGATTCCCCAGCTGCGCTGCCACCTACAGAATAAGAGTGGAGAGTTGTCTCTAGTTGTTTTTTTTCCATAGTATTTGAATATTAAACTCAATATTTACTGTAATGTATTCACTTTTACGTTTAAAAATTTCAAGCATTTCATGCTCATGGACAACGGCGAAAGGAGGAGAGTCATCAAAACGAGAGTTACCGAATGTCAGCCAGGGAAAACTTGTGGCACAGTTCTGTCTTCAGCCTGGTGAGCTCGTGCCGTCGGGGTAGACTAGCAAGGTGCTTCTTGGTTGCTTCTGGCTCATTTTTTCTCAGCCACAAGCTGGAAAATAGGGGAATATCACAGTGAGTGTCACTAAAGTAAACAGCAGGCCCACAACACATTTTAAAAGGCAAATTTTGTGTGATCAGAAGAACAATTAAACAGAATTGGTTGTGTTATGGTTGCAAACTCAAAAACAAAACAATTGTTTATCAAACACTGTTTAATCTAATTTTACTAGCCTATTACAATGCCTCCTGTAGAGCAATCAATCAAACTTTATATCCCGCTTATCTTTATAGCGTGCCAAGCTGCAATACACAGTGCTTGTGACAAGGGATACAACATCAAGAAACACAAATAATTAAAAATGACAATTGAAAGAAATCTGAGAATCCCAGAGATACACTTGAGCAGTTCAAAGACTGAAGGACGTCTTACGTAGTCGTCATAGCGACACCGGCGGCCATGCAACAAACCTGAGCGTCGGCTCCACTCGCTTGGCCTGCTGCAGCTCCTGCTCAGGGTCCCTGAAGCCAGTGAACGTGTAATAGGTCTTGTCCCACTTGATGGGTCTGTAGAACGGTATTCCAGCCTCTGGCGGTCCCTGCTGTGGCTTCTCTGTGCTGGCTTTGATCCCCTTCATGTGCTCCACGGACAGACTGCACGACGTGAGGATGTCGGTCACCGTGCTCAACACATCCTTGGTGTGCAGGGTGAAGCTCACCGTGCGGAACCCTGGGAGACGGACGTGGGGCTTAGACACAGAGCTCATGGGAGAACACTTTGCCTTAAAGCTGCTATATGTAACAATGACGCCGAGTGTTTCAAATGGGTACTGCAGTCCTAATTCACAATATCGGAGATGACCTATCGTGGTCATTTTATGACCTAGTACAGTACATGTTTTACACATAGCACCTTTAAAGCTGCTGTCGGTCAGATTCGAGAGTTGTAAAGGGAGAGAGAGCGGGAGAGGAAGAGAGCACGATTTTGAAACTAAACAACCCAAAAAAAGTGTCCCCTCCCTCTCTGCTACCTCCCTCCCTACGTTTCTCCGCCACGATTGACAGGCAAGGTGGATTCCCTGAACCAATCACGGATGAGATAACCTGATTGGTCTAAAATCTAAATTGGCTCATACAGAGGCAGGCGCAGGTCCACTTGAAACATATATTTGCACAGAGCATTTCACTCACTAATAGCTGATGGATGGCTATGCCATTTCTAACAAATTACACTAAAATAATAGCTCTTGAATCTTACATACAGCACCTTTGAGAATCCTTAATATGATACGCAAACATACCAGGGGTGAGAATGTCTTGGTGATTGTCACCGTTATCTTCTGTTTCCCTAACATAAAAGGTGAGCTTCGTGGGGGGGATTGATTGCCGCCCAGGCTTCTGAAGGTTCTCCAAATAGCCATTCAACCTCTTCAACGAATTTTCATTAACTTCCTGTGAAACGGACACCGTGTTATTTTCAGATTGATGAAATTCCCAACACTTGGTACTGTGTTTTAATCGCCGGCAAAGGTTGTCAACTCACCCGCTCCCTGGGATACTGGCCAAAGAAGTCGGGATGGACTGCAAAGTAAAACGGTCTAAGAGCATTGATAGCGTCAGCCCCAGACAGGGCTCTCTGTGGCACAAAGTGTGTGGCCACATGCTTGCTCTTCACTCTGAAATACAGAAAGATACACACAGGTGTTGATGAGAGCGTGCTCTTATTATTATGACTGAAAGGGTATAGATGCACCCCCTTCCCTAATTTCCCATCTGGGATAAATAAAGTACATCTTATCTTATTTCCTGCTGTGGATAAATTGGTGGATAAACAGTGGATCAAGTCAAGTATGGATAACAGCAGTGATCACACACAAGCTGACACAACACACAACACTGCTCTCCACTACCTGATCACACACAAGCTGACAGCTCTCCACTACCTGATCACACACAACACTGCTCTCCACTACCTGATCACACACAACACTGCTCTCCACTACCTGATCACACACACACACACTGCTCTCCACTACCTGATCACACACAACACTGCTCTCCACTACCTGATCACACACAACACTGCTCTCCACTACCTGATCACACACATAACACTGCTCTCCACTACCTGATCACACACAACACTGCTCTCCACTACCTGATCACACACAACACTGCTCTCCACTACCTGATCACACACAACCCTGCTCTCCACTACCTGATCACACACAACCCTGCTCTCCACTACCTGATCACACACAACCCTGCCCTCCACTACCTGATGGCAGCGCAGCGCAGCAGGGAGGTCAGGGACATGGCTGGCGCAGCTGACCATCGACTCATACATCATTTGTCCTCCTGTCACAAAAGAGAAGTCAAACAATGTTTCGTTTTTTTTGTTGTTGTACAGATTAGTATCAATTCAATCAGCTCATCCCTATTTTGTGACGTTCATTTTTGCAACTTTTAAAAAGTGTGTTAATAGCTAACGATGCCATGTTTTTACTATTACACAAACATGACCATTTCTGTTTACTTAGTGCATCTCTGTTGAACTCCCTGTCTCTGAAACACGAGAACACGCATTTTACACACACAAAACACGTTGGAAAGTTGTCATGTTCGTGTATAATTACGTGTAACGTATAATCACAATACTTGACTTTTAACTCCACTACACGCGTCCTTACATTGGTGTCTGCATCTGCTGAACTGAGCTAGGCTAACCTCGGAGGCTAACCTTAGCTAGGCTAACCTGGACGCAGCTAACTAGCTCTGCTGGCCATTGGGCTGAATGTACAAGCCGTTTAGCTTTAGTTATTTGGCATATACTTGGTTGTATCCCCGACATCAAACTCAAAGATTCTTGTTTGTTTACCTTCTCTGTTATCACCTGATTGTGTTCACTTGTTTTTGTAGCCACACTGTCCACACAGATTACTGTGGTTGTAAAATGCAACTATGCTGACACCTAGCGGCTGATACGGTGTACTACATGGTCACGCTGTAGTACATAGTACTGGATAGTACACTGTATGCTACACTACATGTTCACACTACAGTGCTTGAATGTAGTGTAGGCATGATCCATAAGTCTTGCCTCTGCTGTTCCTCGTGAAAAAGCAGCCCATGGGAGAGATGTTACTTCTATAAACCTTGTAAGAATGCACGTGGTCGAAAATAATGGGTGACTGCATCTGCGTATTGCATTATATTATTTGTCACTCATTTGTCATTTAGTTGTCAATGATATGCAGACTTAGCAGACATATACAGACAGATTAATGTGAGAGACGAGATGATACATGTTCACACCACCATGTAGCCAGCTCTATCAGAGAGTCACTATGGACATTGTTTTTCACATTGGGGAATCTGACAACTAACCAGAAAGAGAAACACAACAATAGAAACCATGAATAATGTGTTGTCTTTAATTTGGCTAAATTAGATTTAATGAATGCAACAGAATACACTGTTTTGAAGGATGATCTGCTATTACCATATTATATTATTATTATATTATAGTCCACATTATAGTTCATCAGGTGCTTGCTCCATTCCTTAAGATTCAACAAGATAGCATGTTACTACATTTTTACTACATTATTTAAGCTGTGATCGGACATGTAGTTAGGGCTGTTTTCTATTCTATTATTGTATACTGTGTCAATCATCTCTGTGTCTTTCAATGTGCTCTATAGGCCTACGCAAATACATGAAATAAATACACTATGAAATGTAAACATAATGAACCATTACTTAGTGCCTTAGAGGCTGGGTAAAGTGGGTGGCTTCTGAATGAGACAATTCTAGAGCTGGGAGGAATAAGCAGCGTGAAACTAATGTGACGTGAGTAATATCTCAGGAAGCGCTTCTGTTTTCTGCAAAAACAATATCCCTGCCTCTCTTTAAGTTTAAAGACAGCTTGCAGGAAACAAATGACTGATGAATCCTGAAATAAATGATATATTTCCAACCACCTATGTCAAATAATTATGAGTGTGATGAATTAGACATTATTACAGCAAAAGTAAACTGTGTACTTGTTGCGTGGCTATCATTTATCACCTTCTGACCCGTCAGACTACTTAATCAATTAAAAACATGCATTAATCAATCTTTAGTCTGCGGAGAAGAGAACATTTGATGTCAAAAGGCAATTAATCATGGGCTGGCCGTTCGAGTCATTACACATACATGTCTTGGTGCCTCGCTGGCAGGGAGAGAGTAAAAATAATGATATACATTTTTGCATAAGGACACAAATAATAGTAAACAATGTTGTTTGAACAGAAATGCTTTAGGGGGCTGGCTACTTTCTGTAATACCATCTGTAATACTGCAATACCATCTGCAATACCATGCAAATACAATTGCCTCTCACAGAAATGCAGTAAATATAATGGCGTCTTAGAGAAACAACATAATTATGAACTTTATGCAATTCTTTCTGCCTCCATTGAACAAGACTGTAGAGCAGGACCACCGACCTTGATAACACATATCGAAAGACACAGAAGAGAGATGCAGCTGAGGACATCTGAGAGCCCACTTGGACCCGCCCACCGGTGACGTAGAGGCCACGCTACGGTACGCCATTTGCGACTAGCAGCAAAAAGCGCGGACACTGGAATTGTTGTCGTTTTAAGCGGTAGGTAGTATTTATAGTCAATATATTGCAATATTACGCGTTACATAAATGTACTGGGAATATCGTCGTTTTGAAGGTCACTTTACAAATGTTGTTTAGACCATTTTAGACACTGTTTCAAAGGTCGATGTTAGCCTCCTTTTTGGGCCTCTGTGCTGCCGTCGTTTTCCAAGCCTAGGCGCGTGTATGACCCGCCTCGGACGCGTTCTGATTGGACCACGGAAGCGAGGTCGTCGTTTAACTGGATGTTGCGTGTGTCACTCACAGCTTAGGGGCAACAACACGCTGCTAGCTAAGCAGCTAGATGTTTAGCGACTTAACAAGCGGTAGAACTTTGCTAAGTGTGTCATTCCTTTTTTAAAACACATTACCCTCTTTTGTCGGTGTCGGTATAACGAGGCAGCATAGCTTACGTTTGCCACGATGTTCAACATTATGCACAAATAGAGCGGATAGAAAGTACTTTGAAACGGGTTAGCTAGGTAGCTAGGAAGCTAACTACTGTATGAAAGAAGTGACAGTTTCAGAGTTGCTGCGTCCTTACTATAAACCTATGGATCAATACACAATCACCCCCCCCACCCAGAACACCCACAGTTCACATAGTTTAACCTTCATATAATCCAATATATAATAATAATAATAAGCAATGTGACATGGATCTCTGTACACCGGTGATGCTATGGCAGGCATCAGTCAATCATAACTAATTGATGAAAGTGTGAGCAGTAAAAACCCAATATCACAGGAGTCCATTCAATCTATTAAAACGAGTCTGTAATGTGAAATCAATACTCAGATGGCCAGTGTGTGACATAATTGACTGGAGTATGTTCATGATGATTTCCCGGGGACAAGAAATATGGAGATAGAGGACATTTCTTAAAACTATGTGAGGAGAAGAAGGTGCATACAAGAAGAAAGCAAGCGTGAACATACATACATACATGCATGCATGCATGCATGCATGCATACAAACACACAAACCTGTGAGAGAAGAAACATTGTTTATCATGTTTGTTTTTTGGAGTCTGACACAAAAACCGTTAACCATACAAATGCAGAGTGGCTGACCGTTGATTTTAAGTACAATCACCTCCTTTCACCTGTTAAAAAATGGTCCCTCTAATCTAGTTGTCTGTTATACTGGGCCTGTCTTTAGGAAATTACAATTTCGTATACAGCAACTGCTAATAGCTATATCCAGATTTATGTAATGAAAACTCAGATGAAAATAACAATTGTTCCTCAAAAACACTAGATGGCGACAAGCACCAGTTTTTGGGCCTTCGATTTAACAACAAACATCAAAACCTTTTCTGTATTTATTCATATATTTGGCCCACATTATGTCAATCAAAGTTACATTTTCTTCATGATGAATTTTACTTTCTTTCTTCCAGGTATTGTTCAAATCATTGAGGAAAACAAACAGCATTCCTTGTGTGTGCAATTCCAGCAAGCCATGACATGGATGTCTTATTGACGTCGGACAAAGCGGTTTCTGAGGAACAGCATGATCCAGATGAGTCCGGAGGGAAGAGTGAGACAGCCAACGAGGGGGAGATAAAGTTGAACGAAACTGCCTCGGCCACGGAAGTTGCAGGGACTGATGAAGCAGAGGAGGAGGAGGAGGAGGAGACAGAAGAGTTGGCAGACAAGGTGAAGCCAGACCACACGTCCCCAGAGGGGAATGACCTCTGTTCCATCTGTGGCTTCCTAGCCAAATGCCCAAGAGCCTTAAAGATCCACGTTACGAGGAAACATGGGAAGAAATCAAGGAGGCGCACCAAGTCAGACCAAGATGGCCAGGCTGCTTCGCAAACGGCTACAGCTACAGTTCCCCTGGAGTCCGCTCCAGAGGAGGACAACTGTAAAGAGTCGGACCCAAACTCTGCTGACGATGAAGTAAAGTCTGTAACCAAAGACCATGGGATTTATGCAAGGGGCTCTGTTAAGACGGAGAAGGTAGTGGCCATGGAGCCAGCCACCGAGGACGCTGAGAGCCCCACACAGGAGAGACGACTGAGCAAAAGGACCCCAAAGCCCAAGATGATTCACTCTTGCAACTATTGTGGGCAAGAGTTTTGGGATAAATCTCTCCTTGAGGTGCATGTGAAGAGAACACATGCCAAAGACACGCCGTACACATGTAAGTATACATTGTATACATGTCCTACAGAAGCAACACTCAACACTATTGAGTGTTTTGTACATCTAGAAATACTACAATAAAACTAAACCAAATCAAACAATGTAGGCTTTGTTTTAATGGCCAAGAAAAACCCAAGGCCAGTTATACAATATACTTCTCAGACAATAAGCTATAGAGTTGTAATGTTTAGGGCCTAAATTAATACAGAATTAAGTTTGATTTGCATCACCTCTTTCCATATAAATGTATATTGTTTTTATATTTTCAGTTTAGTTTCATAATACATCGTCAGGGAAAAGAGAAGTATAATGAATCCACTGCTCCTCTTTTCAGTTGATGCAGAGGAGAACATGGAGGAGGAGGAGGAGGAGGAGGAGGAGAATGAGGAAGAGGATGATGAGGCAGGGACGGAGACTGCGGCCAGCTCCCTGGCAGATCTGCCAGCGCGCGCGGCGCCCAAGCGCATGCTTAGCAGGTTCCAGCTGAAGTGCGGCAGCTGCGAGTTCAGGGTCAGCACCCCTGCGTTGCTGGAGAGCCACGCTCGAGTCAAGCACCCCAGTACGGAATGGTACCGCTGCAAACTGTGCCACTATTTCACGGCCTCGGCCGAATGGATGCACACTCACCTTTCCTCTGAAGGCCACAAGCAGCACCAGGAAGGGGATGCAAGCAAGGCGAGCGTCACCTTTAAGGACTGCGTCGAGAAGGTGAGCCGGGACGCTGCCGGGTACGGTGCCCTCGTTAATGAGGTGGCCCAGGGGAGCGATGGAGAGGGGCCCTCGCTGTCTGAAGGCCACCGGCAAGCCGAGGAGGCAGTGGAGGCTGCTAGAGTGGAGCTGGCCGAGGGGGAAAAACTGGATGAGCCACAACCGGCCAAGAAGAAAAGGGGCAGGCCCAAGCAGACGTCGACCACCACATGCGGCTACTGCGGCCTGGTCGTGTCCAATGCTACCAACCTGAGTGTACATGTACGCCGTAAACACAGCAAGGAGTATGGCTACAATTGCACGCTCTGCAACTACAGCTGCGTAACCAAAGGAGACATGGACCGCCACTGTATTACCAAAAAGCATGTTCGACGTGTGCAGGAGTCTGCAGGGAAGAAACAACAGCAGGATCCCATAGAGGTCCCAGATCAGAGAGCTGAAGAGAGTTCTCAGGATTCAGATGGAGAGCCTGGACCCGACAGTGCCTGCTCTGAAGAAAACGGCAAAGAGGACCATGAACATTCGGACACGAGCCAGAAAAAGAGTAAATATGACTCTGTTAACGCCTGCAGCCATTGTGATTTTGTAGCCCATTCAATCCCTTCCCTCCATAGTCACGTGAAGAGAAAGCACACCAAGGACTTTGAGTTTGTGTGTCTAGCATGCAGCTACTATGCGGTAACAAGCAGGGAAATGTCTCGCCACTCCTCCACAGACAAACACAAGCAGAAAAGCCAAAAATACCAAGAGACTCAGAAGAGTGTTGATCAAAGCACACTTCAGCTTCCACTGGAAGAGGTCATGGTACTAGACAGTGAAGCAGATGCAGACACCGCCGTTGAGCCTGTTAGTCCAGGAACGGCCTCCACAGAAAAGCCTGATGAGAATTCTATGAGAACTGAGGATGCATCTAAAATGGCACGTGACGAGGATCAAACCCAAACTGAGGTGAACCAAAATGAACCTGGATGCATGGACCATGGTCCATCCAGTGATGGACCTTTGCCAAGCAACCAGACAATAACTCCTGCCTCCCAGGAGACTTCAGGAGACCTACCACCTATCAGTGATCCACCCGAAGAGCAGGACTCCCAGGAGGAATGCGAGAACACAGAGTCCGACACCATAGACAACGATGCGGAGATGGCAGATGATAAAGAAGACGACTCCGTCACAGACACGCAGATGTCCAAGGCGCTTCCATTTGACGCCTGCATCGTCTCCATCAAGGCACTAACGGAGCAGGAGAAGGCCCCGAACGAGGGCATGAGCCAAGATGGAGAGGCCGCCGTTGTCTGTCTAACCGGAGTGTCTTCGGTGCTCCTGACACGCCCCGCTGCCCCGGCCCCGACCAGCCCGCACGTCAAGAAGATCCGTCCGAGGCTCAGAGTGAAATACGAGGGCCGGGGCGCCCGTATCCGCTGTGACGACTGCGGCTTCATGGCGGACGGCCTCAGCGGCCTCAACGTGCACATCTCCATGAAGCACCCGACCAAGGAGAAGCACTTCCACTGCATGGTGTGCGGCAAGTCCTTCTACACCGAGAGCAACCTGCACCAACACCTGACCAGCGCCGCCCACCTGCGCAACGAGCAGAACAGCGTGGAGGAGCTGCCCGAGGGCGGGGCCACCTTCAAGTGCGTCAAGTGCACGGAGCGCTTCGAGACGGAACAGGAGCTGTTCGTGCACATCAAGGAGAAGCACGAGGAGCTTCTGCGGGAGGTCAACAAGTACGTGGTGGAGGACACGGAGCAGATCAACCGCGAGCGCGAGGAGAACCAGGGCAGCGTGTGCAAATTCTGTGGCAAGGTGTGCAAGAGCAGCAACTCCATGGCCTTCCTAGCCCATGTGCGCACGCATACCGGTATGTACTACTGTCCATATCCCTCTCTGTCTCTCTCTCTCTCTCTCTCTCTCTATCTCTTTCCCCTGCCTTTGTCACACCCTTGTCCATACATCCTTCCACACTGAGAACCTCCACAGGTTAGACTAGTGTTTTTGCCATTAGGCCTTTTTTGTGATCGAGTGGAGAGAGGCTGGCTACGTTTGTGGCGGTGCAGGCTAATGTTTTAGGGGCCCTATCTAGTCCAGTCAGGTAACGGCTGCTTCAGTAGAGGTGAAGGTAAAGACTGATTGAGCTGCAGACCAGCATGAGAGACTCTAATGGACCACAGATTGGGATTCCCTGGGCAACGCCTGGCCAGAGACACGTGAGACTCATAATTGATGTGTCCATTACTGAGACTCAGTTGTAATTATAGTCAATAAGTCTCTGTAAATGTGTTAAGGCTTAGGCTAAAAGCATTGCAGGTCCAAGGAAGGCTGGGCTAATAATTTAAAATAATCAATGCAGACGTATTCAAAGCCCTTAATTTCCCTTGTGTCTGTACGTCCATGCTTGTCTATACGTACGTGTGCATGCTGGTATGTGTAGTCGAGCGTGTGTGTGTGTCAGCCTTCATGGCTATCTGATTATCCTCTATCCATTAAGATTTATCTTGTCATTTATAATGCAAAGCAGGGCCGTGCTGGTCAGGGCTGGGCCAGGGAACGTCCAGCGGCTTAGGAACATTACTCTTCCCTGACCGTGTGTATTAATTGCTTTTAAAATCAACTTAATGCAGGAAGCAAATGTGAGGGCGCCATCAATAAATGCCCTTCTCTACTTCCCCTCAGTTCCGTCCGCTTTTCAGCTCAAACTTTAATGGGACCGTAGTTTGTAAGTCTGCGGCTCGGCACGCTGCAGGCTGCAGGCTTGTGAAATTACCCCCTGCTAGCCCGCTGATGTGAGTCTAAATGTGATGGGGAGGCTAATTGAAAAAGGGTTTGAGTTCCAGAGTCAACCAGCGGCCAATGGTACAGGAGTCACAGTGCTGTGAAACACTGCCTGATCTCCATTGTTATTGCCCGCTGGATTGCGCAGTGCATTAGAATAGGCTGTTTTCATGATGTGCATTCATGTTTCCCAAAATAAATGAACACTCAGGCTTAAAATTCAAAGTGGTTCAGGCCTAAAGTGGCCTACAATTGGGGGAAAAGGACAACCAATGCATTTATGTGGATCGTTGCATTCCTATATGAAGTAACAAGATACTGTAATGAAAATGAGCATAGACAAAAAAAAGCATGGGTACTCAAAGTAACCATAATCATTAGGTCTCTTTTTGTTCACCTCTGGCAATTTTTCTTGGCCAGCCCTCACACCAATAGCATGGTCAAGTCCTTAGAAGAGACGCCGAAGGAAGAAAAAAAAAAAAAAAGGAGCATAACTTTTATCTATCTTAATAGGCTTGCATCTTTATGATTTATATGACGCTCCTTATCTCTATTTAGAGCGCCCCGTCTGTGTGTCGTCACGCCTTTTACTCTCAGCCATTATTCCTGGAGTTTTAGCACACCCGGGAGCCACTGCTACTTAAGAAAATGAAAGCGTTGACACAAGACCTAAAAACAGATGGATTTAAAGCAAAGTCAAGGACACATCCTGGGGTTTTTACATTGAATTATATCCTGTTTTTGAGTTTCACTTTCTGTTTTATGTAAGTGAGTTATGTTGTTGTGTGTGTGTGTGTGTGTGTGTGTGTGTATATATTCCACCCTCACTTCCATTTGCCCGACATGTGTTTTGCCAGCACGATGGCTCTTCATTTTGACAACATGTGCCAGTTATTATTGTTGCTAAGTTGTCTCATTATGTTGAATAATTCGCCATTTTTTAACGTAACAAGCTATTTGTCCAGCGGGGCTGTTTGTGGGGCTGCGGAGCAGGACTGTAGGGGTCTGCGAGCTGGGAGCCCGTCCAGATCCTTAATTAAGACCTACGTCCCATTCAGTTGATTAATCAGGGAAATCAGGGGATGGTAGTGGGAGGCTGCACACAGATTTGTCACTTTGTCCCTTTTAGGGACCACCCCCCCCCTGCCCACCCCCCACCAACCCCACAACTAGGCCTACACACATTTTACCAATGGGAGCGTGGCTGGACTTTGCATTGTGAGGTAAATTGGTCACTTTTTCACCGGAGCGAGCTGTCTGACCCCAGGCTGAGCTCGGGGAGTTGAAGATTAATAGGCACGTGCGCACACGTTTGGCGCGTGTGTACGAGCACGCACGGGAGGCCATGTGTGTTACAGGAATAAGCGAGATATTAACGTATGTAAGTGTCACCGTGGCCTGGCTTGAAAGTACACCACGCCGCATGACGCTACGAATAATGGAATACATCCCGCTTGCATTTGCTCGCTAATGTGCTTATGCATATGTACTCTCACTGATATCATTCATATTAAGCACTATATTTATATTACACTTGAAAGCCGATGCTATGCCACAAATGGAGCAATGTCGACTCTGTGCAGGGCTTTT
>OOFB01025244.1:0-21008 GCA_900323305.1 Trachyrincus murrayi
TTCATGACGTCACAGAACATAACATCCATTTGTGGAATAATTTATTGATGTAGCAACACACACTCACATGTCTGGCGGTGTGTTAGTCACACACATGGTGTCCCTGTGGAGCAGCAGGTCGTTGAGCACCCTGGTCTGGGCCAAGATCAGAGGGTTCCCAGCACTGCTCTCCTCATCAGGAAGACTCACGATGTGGTCCCGCATCTTACAGCCCACACACACACACACACACAGATGTACCTGTTGGCAGCGGGAGCAGGTGAGGGAATTGATGGTTCCCCAGATCCTCCAGTAGACCAGCACCCAGGACTTGAGCTCCTCATGCACACTGCTGAGGTACTCATGTACCTCCCAGCTCTTCTGTCTGAACACACACACACACACACACACACACACACACACACACACACACACACACACACACACACACACACACACACACACACACACACACACACACACACACACACACACACACACACACACAATCCTTATCAAACACTCATCAAATACAGACAGCATAGAAGCTGCATGTGTTTCCTATGTTGACTTGAGCAGGCAAGAAACGACACACAATCCAAGATGAAATCCTAGATTCTAACGCGATTGCCGCCTCATTCAAAACATTTTGACAAGACTAAGCCACATGTGCTACAGTTTACCTCAGTTGAAGCCAAATGATATAAGGATACATGTGTTTTCCTAACAGCGGCATGTGAAGGGCTGTCTAACCTGGTGTGAGAGTAGGCAATCTCTCCCTTGCCGTCAATGTTGATCTTCCCAGGAACACAGGAGATCCTCCTCTCAGTGTCTTTGGTCAGCAGCTTGTGGCACAGACCGCACCTGGGAAGGGAACCACAGATGCTGTAAGTCTTGTTATCAATGTTTGGCTTCTTGGTGAGACTGGTTGATTATAGCTTGATAATTTAAAGCCTGGTTGTATTACGAATGACATTGACTTTATTATTGACTTCATTAAAGTGCTAGAATGGATTTCTTAATTTTCTGGAGTAGTAGAGACTTGAAGAAGTTCATAGATTCACTTGTGAAACTAACTAACCCCATCTAACAACATGGCAACATAATAACTCTACCCACCTATAGTTTCAACTTTAAATTGAAATTAAAATCCGCTTTGTTTTGAACCCTCACTCTGAAAGTCACCTGTAGAGCGTTGAGGCGTTTCCTGGGGAATCTCGGTTCTCATAGGCGGGATCGAACAGACGCTCAATCTTCTTCTGGAACAACTTGCTGCAGGGGACACGAAGTACAGATTTACACTCCTGAGATCATTTCATCAGAGAGTAGCTTTCCTTCTCATAGAAGAGTTGGCTTCCTCCCATGATACAAGTCAATACATGTGCCCCTAAGATGAACCCTACCTCTTGAACTTGTCCTTTTTGTCCCTGACGTCGTCCGCCTCGTTGTGGTTGAAGAGGTCGGCGATGCGCATGGCCAGGTTGCTGTTGATGCAGTTCATGTTGCAGGGCGTGGCCACGACGGCGCTCATGTGCTTGTGGCAGTAATGTATACACTCATCCACCTGTCACCAGCACACATACGCACAAGCACACACACCGCAAGACATCACTCTACGGGACATTGTAAACCAATACAATATATGCACAATATATGTACAGTATGTGCCCTGAAATGACTGCAAATGTGTCTGCAAAGTCTACTTTAGGTTAATGATGCATGCATGCGATATTGACTAAACTAGACTCTGTAGGGGTGTACTGTTTGTTCCCAGGGGGACAAGAGGTCAGATCAACTTCCTGGTTGCTGATTCTAGAACCGGCCTAAAGCCTTAAGTATCAAAAGCCTTCTTGTTTGGTTTGTATCTTAACAGAAGATGATCTCATAATATTCAGTCAAATGTGTGTCTTATTGTTTCTCCTGCGGTGCTGAGTAACAAAACGAGGCACCCCTAAAACACACACACACACACACCAGCAGTAACCCAGGTCACGCCACAACACTTACTAACGTGTCCATCTTCAAGAACTCGGAGGAGATCAGGATTGAGATCACATTGCTGGGTTCTGTAACCGACAAACACCACATGAACCAACCGAGCGATGACAACAAACACACATTAACAACAACCACAGAGCACACAACCGGTGACCCACCAACCAACAACAAGTAAACATTTGTCCACATTTGAGTCACACAACTAATAATAATTAAAATAATTAAAAGCCACCACCCACAGATTCAGCACAACAACAAAATAGAATAGCATCTCCGACATTCACGCATTGATTTATTTAATATGTTAGTTACCAAGCCGCGGTTTCTCCCTGTTGCCCTCTGCTGGTGTGTTCCTGCGGACGTAGTTCATGAGCCAGTCGAAGATGTGCACGTCACAGTGCACGGAGATGTCCACCTCCTCCCACCTCTGAGAGTCCACGGAGAGGTACTCGGCGAAGTAGCGCATCTCTTTGACCAGGAGGTCCCGCGGACACGTAAAGTCCTGCTTCAGGTTCTTGGCCTCGTCACACACGTGGATCACCATGTTGGGACTGAGGAGTGTTAAGTAGGACATTTTACTATTAAATACACAAACTAGAATATTTATGCATGTAAAAAAAATATGACGCCTACACTGTCAGTGTTTTTGTGCAGTGAAATATTATCTGTCTAATACTTTGGTTTTTGGCTGCTCTGCCGATAACCAAACGCATTTTAAGAAAACAGCTTTTGGCCAGTTGTTCTTCTTTAAGTACCTTTGAAAAACTAAACAGAAAACAAGTGTTTGGTTTTCTCTCCAGCTGGAACTAGAGAACTGGTGTCTTTCTTGCGTGACTTACTCTTGAGGTTTAGGAGCTTTCTCCTCCTCTCCCACGGACAGGCGTTTCTCTTTCTTCCCAGCAACAACCATGCCTGAAGTGCTCCCTAAGAATAGAACATTTAAATAAATTGATAACAATGTGATTGTCAAATAACCAAAAAAATCGACAACAAACAAATGTATGATTCAGTTGATCAGTCAAAAGATGTGTACTATAACCATAATACAAATTTAATAATGTACTTCCTAAATTCCCATACAAGCCACGCCTCTCGATGACACGGCAACTCACCATCCGTTGTGCTGTTGCTCTGGCTGGTCCTCATCTCAACAGTGTCCCCGGGGTCCAGCGTGGACTTGATGTAGGATGACAGGGTGTCCGACGGGGAGGAGCCATCGGTTGTCAGGGTGTTGCACCGGTTGTCGAGGTGGGGAAAACCCACCGTATTCAGCTCCTCAAAGCGATGGGCACACTGTAGGAGAGCATGGCAACAGCGTCAGCACTAGGGCCTGAGAGACGATGGGTGGATTGGCTGGATGGGTGGGTGGATGGATGGGTGGATGGATGCTAGAGTTACCTCCTTGGGAGTGAAGCCAGGGACAAGTTTCGCGACATTGTCCCAGTTTATGGGCTGAGGTAGTCCCCAGAGAGAACTCAGCACCATGTCCAATACGAGGATGTTGTTGTCATAGGGAAAGTTGTTGTTCTCTGAGGAAAAGCGTCTCATCTCTGCAGGGGTTAGAGAGGCGCAGACAGCAAGATGAAAACGTTAGCTAGCACGTTAGCTAGTTTATTCATCATGTATGTAGGCTATAATAGAAAAGCAAAGTGCAGGCGCAGGCCACTCCAGCTGTCCTGCTAGTGGCTGAAATCATGCTTTTACATTAAGATCACGTTGTATTCTGAAAGGATAGACATAACATAATTACTGTTTACATACTTATTGTTGTCCGAGGGATCCCTCTGACTTAAGGAGTTTAACCGACAGCGGTCTTGGCTCTTTCCATGTGGATGGTGTATGGGGACGAGCCACAAACAGCCGTGTTTAGCTCCAAAGCTGACCTCTGTTTACCATTAGCCGGCTAGCAGCAACGTTAGCATAGCTCTGCGTTACCATAGACGCAGCCCGCCCTGCCGTCACTTCCGAGTACGCTTATGCAGTTAAAAAAAAAAACAATGTTCAGAAGACAAGACTGCAGAAGTCATAAATGCCTAGCAGCGAAATTTAGCTAATGTCTTCTTTGGCAGATGCGCAGCAGCGGCAGCGTTGACCGCTACGGGGTTTATTATTGTGTCGCAGTGCAGCAAGTGAAAAAAAAGGCGCTCCGGTTGCCTAGCGACCACAGGACTGTCTCAGTCTCAGCACCACAGGACTGTCTCAGTCTCAGCACCACAGGACTGTCTCAGTCTCAGCACCACCAACACGACTAGATGCTACGGTTTGCTTGTTGTTTTTATTTGGATGATCACTTGCCAATGTGTATACAATTTGTATTCATATTTGTGTAATATCTTTAACATTGTGTGCTATCCGAGATTAATGTATCTCCTGTGTTGCATTGCTAGAAACTTTTCAAAATTAATTATGTAAATACTACCCTGCTCTCGTCCATCAGGCAAAGGCGAATACGAGTTTCGGAAAATATTTAATTTTCAAAATAGTATATTGCATTTACATAATTACACGTTGAAAGCCTGAAAATGTGCAAAGAATTACCCACTATTTTAGAATTGCACACACGGTGTAATTCCAGGTGTTGGTACTGAAGGGCCAGTAACAAATTAAACTTACTAACAATGTTATAGCTTTTCCATATAGCCTACTGTTCCGGTTTTGTCCTGTAAACAGATTAGGGCCAGTCATCTTCAAAAGCATTCAACAAAACATGTATATAATAAATATAAATGTCTCAATTACCCAATCGCTTGCCAAGACTGTAATTAAACAAGCACCTACCACTACTTTCCATGGCAGCCCACCATATATACACACAACCTTTCTGTATACCCTTTGAGCAAATCCACATGTAACTTAAAACATTACAATTATTCTGAACCTATATTAGTTGAAGAGAAACAACAGAATTTCACACATTCAACCATAGCACAAGATGCGTTTGTCAGTTTTTTGATTGTGTATCTCTTTGCCAAGTCTCTGTGTGCTGCAATGGCAGCACACAGAGACTTGGAGTAACCATTTAAATAAAACACAAGTACATACAACATTTGCATGTATGCATTAAGGTGTGTCCTAAACCTTTCCTTCAAAGGTCTATCTTATCGGGAATATTCAGCACTGTGCTGGAGGGCATCCTGGAGTCTTGTGTTCCCAGACCGAAGTTGACTGTTGGAGATTCACTGTAAACAGACTCCAGAAGCTGCTCAGAGACAGCCGAGGTAGAGGCAGAAGTGGAGGCGTAGGCTGTGGCTGAACCGAGGCCGGGGGTGAGACCGGGAGATGGAGTTGGCGGAAGGCCTGCAGCCGAGGCCGTCTGAGAGGCATGAGAGCTCTCTCCCTGGGCAAGTCTCTCCAGCTCTGCGTGCTTGCGACCCCTCCTCTTGCCGAGGACCTTCACATAGTTGGCCGGGACCAGGCCTGTGGTCTGGCCATCAACGCAGGCCAGCAGCCAGCCACGTACCTTGGGCTGGTGCTCTGAGAACAAAGCAGATATAAATAGGTGACCGTCTGAATGGAAGAGGGTGTTACTGTGTGGAGGATTTCAGGAATATCAGATAATGGCTTCTGCAAGATGAACATTAAAACTATACCAAAAAAACTAGGATGATTAAAACACTGAGAAAAACTCTAATCTTCAACCTGCCTGTGCTATAACGGGCATCTTTTGAAAAGTACTTAGTAATATGAACTAACATTTTACATTACTAAATTAAATGAAAAAATGTATTAAAAAAATATATATATATACACATCAAACAGTGGGGATTCAAATTCAACATGAGCGGTCACCTTTGGGGGCGAGGTTGAGCATATCTCCTGCCCTCAGTGAGATCTCCTCCTCAGATGCTGCGCTGAAGTCATACTCGGCTCTGGCCACGACATGGTCATCTTCCCCACTGGCCCAGTTAGTGGCTGAATTAATAAAGGAAAGAAAGAAAATTACCTTCTTCAAACTGTTTATTCTCTTAAGAAAGGTTGTATACCCCAATGTTAAAAGGGTCTTCGTTTTTGGACTGGATTCTTTATTGGAACATTAACATATTTCTTCAGTTTAATAATTATTACTTATTGTGTTAATATATCAGATAACTTTATCTGATAAATATTTACTTGTTACGTTTTTATGACCTATCCATATGGTCAGATATTAAACAGGCCAGTCTTCATTTCTTATTATGACAAGTTTAGCAGGTTGTTAGGAGTCCGAAAGAGTTGATTCTATGGCAAGGGCTGCAGCCTTTGAACTCAATGACTGACAAACTTGTTAAAGAGTAACAAAAGGCCCTAGCCTTAGTCGACTACACGACAACAAGGAAAATAAAAGGAAAAAAGAGCCAATCGTATGTAGGCAAAGCCCATAGAAATCCTATTGGTCAAACTGGAATCATACAACCAGTAAATGATGACACAAGAAGCCAGAGAATGTTTTTAAACTCTCCATGTCAGGATTTCAAGATAGTGTAAGGACTAGGATTTTCAGAACCAAAAGATCATCCTTGGGTGAGACGCCTAACCCTTAGCTGCTCCTTAATGACGTCGATTTGAATGCACTCCACTTTGCTTTTGGTGAAAGCATATGTTAATGGCTCTTTATTACCCTTTAAATAAACCTTAAAAAAAACTCCTGGCTGTCTCACCACTTTCTTCTGTCCCGTCGACGGAGCTCAGCAGCTTCCAGATCAGGTAGGGTCCCCCAAAGACCACGGCCAGGAACAAGAAGATGGGCCACGACTTCACCCCCCCGGCCTTGGGGTCCTCTAACCCGCCAACCCGGGCTAACGCATCGCTGGCGCTGTCCGCCCACAAGTCCTCCACCTCGCCGTCTGACCGCAGCCCCATCAGCCGCTGCACCCGCCTGTACAGGTAGCGCAGCGTGCGCACCAGCGCAAACGCCGACAGCACACGCGTGAAGTGCGCCCGCAGCCGCGTCAGGTGGTTGGCCACGTCCAGAACGGCGCGGAAGCTGTTGTAGACCGCCGAGAAGGTGGCGTCCAGCATCATGCTGACCGAGCTGAAGGCCTGCACGATGCTCTCGATGGACTGGAAGGCCCCGCGGCTGGTCTCCTCCGCCTGCTGCACGAAGCGGCTGGGGGCCACGTCTTCCACCGCGGCGGGGAAGCGGCCGTAGCCCCCCATTCCGTAGCCGCCGCCGCCGCCGCCGTAGCTGTAGGGGCTGTAGCCACCACCGCCGAACATGGAGCTCCCGTAGGGACTGTAAGAGGCGAAGGAGTTGAAGCCAGGACGGTAGGCCTGCTGCTGCTGGACGGGGCGCGGGGGCAGTGGTGGCACCATCCGGGTCAGGACGGGGGGCCCGGTGGACGTGGCGGGGCCAACGCCTGGTCCCACGGAGAAGTCTGTGGATCTGTCGAGGAGACAAGAGTCAAATGACTGGACTTTAAGAATGCATTTATGCAACTGAATGTAGATACATGTCAATAAACCTTAGAATTAAGTATAGTACGGCAAGGCAAGTAAGTAACATGTGTTTATGTTTACTAGTAATACAATGGCTGCCTAAATACACAGCAAAAAGAAAACACTTTGTTGTGTAACCGGTTTAACCAATCACCACCGATGACGTTATATTTTAATGATGGTATGCTTGTTGTTGTTCTTGAGTCGTAAGCGACGTACATAAGCGAAATAAGCAAAAAAAAGGTAACAAAACGTAAAGCTAACAGGCTTAACACGAAGAACATCACCGTATGTGTGCGCTGCTTGGGGCCTTTCTGCGCAATGCAGAAACACTCTGAGCGGTCGTAGCTAACATCTAGGGCTAGTCCAAGGAACATAAACAAGTCTTATGAAACCGAACAGCTAACCGTTATTACCGGTAGTTGACAGGTGATGCCATTGCGCCCGGGATCCTTCTCTCCCACGGTTTTGGTGGAGGCTGAGAAGCCATCAGGAAATATGTTGAAGTATATAAAAACCTGGCGGATCCTGAACTCTGCACTCTCCGCCTACTGCTGTCAGACCAGAGTAGTCGCAACAGAAAAACCGAATATAGAGTGCTCCTCGTAGACTTGTACTCCTGCGATCTCCTTGCTTGTTTAGTATAATTTCAACTGTTATTAGTTTCAGATTTTTGTTTGTGTTTCTTTCATTTATCATTTTTCTTTTTTCAGTTTTTTGTTTTAGTTTTTAGTTTTTGACTAGTATTGCCTTGGACGTTAAACAAATGAAAAACAAATACACGCCGTTGCACATGTCCTCTAGGTCCAGCAGGGGACGCCCTTTTACAGTTTTCACATGCGCCAATAACATCTTTCATGTGACCATTGATGTGTTATGCTATCATATTGTCATTTCCTCTGTCAATATTTTACATATATCTATGGTGAACGATAAATCACGCTTTCAAAATTATTTTTGCAAAATTAAAAAGTTGTAACCTCAACCCAGCCTATTCGATAAACGTTTTCCTGGCCAGTGGTTTTCTTATCAACAATTTTAAATAAGCTTAAGAAACGTTTTACAGTTGTACTCAAAGTTGACGCATCACAGGCATGATAATTATGGAGTCTGGATAGGGCTGCTTTCATAACTTTTTGATCATACTGAAACATAAGGACACTCGGGTGATCCTGTGAAGGTAAAGGTCTGTAGGCCTATATGTGGGGGGCTGGTGACGTTCGTTTGAAAGGCAACCCCCACCACCACACCCGCACACCCACACTGACACCCACACTGGCACACACACACACACACACACACACACACACACACACACACACACACACACACACACACACACACACACACACACACACACACACACACACACACACACACACACACACACACACACACACACACACACACACACACACACACTACACTGTGGTGAACTATAAATCACGCTTTCCAATATGACTTTTTGCTAAATTAAAAAGTTACAACCTCAATCCCAGCCTATTCAATATACGTTTTTCCTGGCCAATGTTTTTCTTATCAACAATTTTAAACAGGCTGTGACCGGCATCGTTGTGGTCCCATAGTAATAGGAGGCTATGCAAGTCAAATATAGCCATTAAGCCAATCTAGAAAACCGGTTAAATAAACACATAGCCTAGGCCTAATAATGAATTTGCACACTTTCACTTTTCATTTGTTTGTTTAGTGTTTATTACGTTTTACTCATGCAGAGTAAAATATAGAGGCCAGTGAGTAGCCTATAAATAGTTATAACATGGACAGTTTGACGAAAAAGCCTTGAATTTAGCAATATTGAAAATCCATAAGACTCTCTTTAAGCACACAGTGCTAAAAGAGTGTCTCTTTGGGGGAAATGTGCACAAGGTTACAGTGTTTAAGACTGTGCTCTTTGCAGATTGTTTCAATGTAAAACTAACTAATTAGCTGCTATATATGCCCCAGTATTTAGTTACAATTAAGGTAGGACAATATTAATAATAAAATAATATTTGTATTGTGATGAGTAGTAAGAAAGTCCGTCTATAGCTGCTCCTACATCTTTGTTATACATAATAATAATAATAATAATAATAATAATAATAATAATAATAATAATAATAATGATACATGACATCATCTCTATTCATTAGAGTCTGACCTTAAGACACGTTTTAAAGTTGTACTGAAAGTTAACACTTAACATCACAGGCATGAGAAATACGGAGTCTGGATGAGGGCTGATAACTCATAACGTTTAAATCATACTGAAACATAAGGATCTCCTCGGGTGATCCTGTGAAGGTAAAGGTCCTATATGTGGGGGGCTGGTGACGTTTGTTTGAAAGGTAACCCCCACCACCACACCCGCACACCCACACTGACACACAGGCACACGGACACACACGACACTCGGGGTTCCATAGAAGACAGCGTGTGCAGCCGACGTGTGAGAGATGTGTTTGATTCCGTGGTTTTTGGTGAACTGTGTCAGCGGAGTGATGTGGGAGTGTGCGCAGTGGGGGGGAGGGGGGGTGGGGGGATCAGGGGTCAGGGGGGTGGGGTCTTGTAGAGAGAGACGGCGTATTCGTGGTGATGTCATCGTGTAGGTGTTTGGTTTGAGTGAGGGGCGGATGTCGATCCCGAGTGAAGCGGCTTGGCGTTTCAATAACTGATGTCGTCGAGTGTGGGCGTGCGTTATTACGCGCTCGCTATCTTCAATGCTCCCTCCCACACCTTCGCGACACCACATCTGTGACATCAAGCCGGCCCAAATGCTAGGAATGATCCAATGTGTGTGTGTGTGTGAATGTGTATTTGCGTCACGAATTGCCAGTGCCGGGGCACACAGTGCCAGGTTTCACATGTGATTGTCTCAATCTACACAACAATGGTAAATAACGGGGCCACACATCACTGTCAATTATTTTGTTGTGCTTCTGGAACTTTCCCTGCTCTGACTTTGACTAAACTTCTTGCATGATGACGCAACACACAGGTAGACATGTCTATAATTAAACTGTGCTCCAGGAAGTTTGTAATTGGCAGGTAACAAGTAAAGTCAAATGCAAAGGTTGTTTGGCTCTGAGGCACATATTCTGATCTTTTTATTTATTTATCTGGAGACAAAATGAATGTATGCGACTGTTATTATTACTGATGATGTGGTAGTAGTTTCAATAGTAGTAGCCTGTAGTGTAGTAAAAGTAGGCCTAGGCGTTGTATTAGTGTAGCTATTTAATGTGCAATAATGCACATAATTAAACAAAGTGCAACATATGTTATATAATCCATTGACCCTCATGAAACTAATCTAACACATAGGCTATGAGAATACATTGGCAAAAACCATATAGGCCTCTTGGCTATGCCGTTCCTTTTCTAATTTATCTAGCCTGTTTACGACATGAACGCACTTGCCGTCCATTTACGTATGTTGTTGCTTAATTATTAAGCTATTCGAGGTGTGTTAGGTTGGTAGTTTAATTCCTCGGTGACGCAGGGCGGCTGCGGACAGTAGGCTGTAACAGTAAATGTGAATGAATGGAAGGGGCTTTATGAGCGATGGGAGGGCAGGCGGTGATGATGATGAAAGAGAGAAGAGGGTGGAGACAGCGCAGCAGAGGTGGAGTGTTGCGGTAAATAGGTGCTGAACAGGTCTAACTCGCCTCTTCCGGGACACCGGTAGGAAACACTAATAAGAGAAGACACCCCGATAAGACACACACACACACACACACACACACGCACACACGCACACACGCACACACGCACGCACGCACGCACGCACGCACGCGCAACTGCAAAGTGCGTGACGTCAATGCAGTGGTGTGGCTGCATTGTTTGAATATAGAGACCAGTTATACCTAATAATGTTTATATAATACAGCACACACAAGACAACTTCCTCTAATTTGATCTCTCTCTCTCTCTCTCTCTTCACCTCTCTCTCTCTCTCTCTCGCTCTTCTCTATCTCTCATTTCAAATCGTCAAATCAAATGAATGTATAAATGTATTTTTATTTTATTTATTTAAGCAATCACTGTGGGAATTGTGATACCACTTGTGTACCACTTCTTTGTGTCGTGTCAGTTGTAGTAAAATCACAGTTGTTATTTTACCACAGGCAGGAAGGAAGCTGAAAGCATCTCACCAAGGTCCCAATACAAGAGAAAAGACACGAATAAGCTTCCGTCCTGCCTTCCAAAGTAATGAATACGTCATCTTAGCCACATAATATTGGTACAAAGAAAACTATCTTTAGCACCCTTAACGGTTTCACTAACTCTGGATTGTTTTGAATTTTACAGAACAGTTATTCATTTTTTTTCTTCATTTTTTTATGTTCCTGGTTGGAGGACCATACAGAAGAGACTCTTCCCTTCTGCATGGTCCTGCAGATTTATCTTTCTTTATCCCTCTTTTGTTTTTGGAATAGTCCCTAACATTTCCCAAATGTACAGTAAAAATATATATATATATGTGGCTTTCACAATTTATTGGCCGGTATTACTCCACATGTATTGAATATGTATAATCAATGGCAAATGAAAATTGATTGTTTGCTTGTTTTATGAGTTATGATCAATCACCACGAAAAGGCAATTAGCCTAATTGACAATGTGATGGTCAATTCTGATGTTCAATCATAAAGACAGGATCAACAAATGAAAACAAATACAAAAAGATTGACATATAAATTCAGGACATTGGAAAATGGAATACAGCAAGTATCCAAAGATTGATTTAAATTTGAATGCCTTCTTTGTCCAGTAGTTGAAAACACAATTTGAAGTAAAAAAGAAAAGAAAAAAGGACTTTGACTTTCATGATATTGATAATACTTTACATCAAACTGGCAAAACAGAAGTGAAAATTATCATAAGGTCATAACGTTTTTTGATGATGACAGACAGACAGATGATGACAGACAGATTCTTTGAAGAAATCCCCTAAGGAACATAGGCCAATGATGAACATGGGACTTAGCCATTTTATTGATCCTTTTATGACCGGGAATATAAGCAATCGAGAGAAAGTTGGTCCATTACAGTGTGGTCCAATCACTGAAAGAAGTTGTTTGAATGAATGTATGTGGCTTCTTTCACCACGAGGCAGGAAGGAAGACACCTCACCAAGGTCTCCCAATACAAGAGAAAAGAGATGAACGCCGACACGTCCTGCCTTCCAAGGTAATGACGTTTTGTTGCAGGAAAATTACATTTCCCTGAAACGTAATGACGAAGGAACATAGGCCAGTGGAACCTCAGTTCAGATGTATTGCTCAGATCCTATTTTCTTTGTTTGGCTTTTCACATTATTTTAAAAATGTGGCCAATATCAGATCAGACCAGTGTGAACTGGTCACAGTCCTGAACTGACCCGCATGCGCAAAAAACACGTGGATCAGCCTCATATCCCCCCCTCTATAGGCCCAAATTCAACCGTAAATGGTCAACGCGAAGCACCGCATGGACGTCGATGCATATAAACATCCCTACCTGCTGAATCACGGCAACAACCGAGAGGAAGACGAAGAAAATACATTTTTCTGAAACAGAAAGCGAGGTGCTTGTGTGTGAGGTAGAGCTCAGAAAGCACATATTGTTTGGCGGTCACAGCAGCGGGGGGTCACAAACACAAGAACACGTTGCTGCTGCAGTTAATGCAGTGACTGCGATACACAGTCGTATTCACTGCAGCCGATTTTACACACACAAACTATATAACAACTAAAATTTTACTTGGTAATATATGCCCAGTAGGCCCTATTAGAAGATATTATAAAAAATCTATTAGCGCTCTGTTCTACAATTCTCTAAAGCTATTTGATGTAATCTTGGAATTGTACAAGTGATGATGATCATTTCATCAGTTACCATGGGTAACTTAGGGGGGTGGGGACGTGATGGTGAGACAGCGCTGATGAAATACATGGACTTTGATTTAAGATTTGAGTTGGCTTCGGCTACATCTTTCAGTTTTTGGTTTCCGGCCCAGGTTCTGTGCCGTCTGCCCCCAGAAGTCCTTCTATAGCATAGGACTGCTGGATCCGAGATTAGTCTCCACATGATCTGGCATTCCTGAAGCCAGCCTGGTTTCCCTCAGTTTCTCAACCATTTTCTGCAGTACACTGTGGTGAAACGTAAATGGCAACATTGTTGTTGCAATGTCCGTAACGGAATAACAAAAGAGGAAGCAGTTCTAAACAATCACCAAGATCTCCCCCCGTGTTCTTTTGTAGAGATAGAATTGATGAAAGACAACCACGGTTACATAGTGGTCTGGAGTCATCCAAGGACGTACACAGTGGTTAGGTCTAGGTCTATAAGTGCAGTGTCATCTAGCCCCAGCAATGAGAGCTTTGTTGAGACACGCTTTCCTGCTAAATCAGGAAGACTCCCATCTCCCTCAACTCCACTCTCTCTCTCTCTCACACACTCTCTCTCACACACGACTTTTGAGTTTGGTTCTGACACTAGCAAAATCGTTGTAAGGTTGTAAGCTACCGTTGATCGACGCATTGCATCACAAAGACAACAAAAAGAAAACAGGAACTACATTTTAAAAAGAACATTTATTTATTCATAAAACATTTATTGTGTAAATGTGTATTCTTGAAATAAGGCAGAAAAGTCTGGTGCAATGCGGAGGAATGTGCGATATATGTATGCACACTTAAAGCTAAGAAATGATTACCCATTGTTTCTAAACAAGTGAAAGGTGATTGTTGAGCAGCCTTAAAGACGCGTCGAACAACCAATAGAGTGACAGGTCAATTTACTACGCTAAACACAATCTGAGTCTGTTCAGAGCCCCAGTGGACCTGGAAAGCCAACAGTGTCTCCATCTCCCCACCACAGATAGTGTAAGAACATGGTAAAGGGCAAACAACACAAACAGAGGCGTAATGTAAAGGGTTAACAACTCAATGCTCTATTGACGCTCAATAGGACATGAGCTCAGTGGTATGACATAGTCATTACAAAGGAAATGTCACAGGGACTGTGTCTTTCTCCCACTTCCTCATTGGAAATTTCATTAACTTGCCATGTTTTGAGCACGTCGGCAAGATGGCCGCTTTCAGCTTCAACTATATACACACACATAATATTCACCCAATGATTTGCTGATATAACTGGTGGTAAACAATGACAACGCTACCCGTCCAAAGCCATTTGTTCATCAAAATGATGAACTACACATCCGTCCAACTGTCCCTCTTACGCAAACACACCCACCTGTATGCTACCAGTACCCTGAGGACACTGAGACAGCAGTATATTTGCATTTAAAAGATACCAGTGCTAACATGGGATTGGAAAACCTCAGTCTACATCTTTCATAAAGAGCTTCCAAATGAGCTATACAAACGAGCCATTGTATTTTGCATACCCTTAAATGTCCAAGTTATTTTGGTCAGTCACTTGGTCGAGTCACTGGTCTGATTTGACCCAGTCAGCCAGAGAGGAGTAGTAGCCTTGTTGGGATATGGTGCTGTTTTGATTAGGAGGTTTGCTGCTATTACCACCGTCGAGTCCCATTGATTCGCTGTTGACGCCATTGCGAATGGGCCTTGGAAGCAGGTCAGTGTAAGTGCTAACCTGACTTTCCATCACAGGTTGTATGAAAGAAGCCTGGTTATTCTGCCTGCCAGGATCCTGTTCCTGTTTCACCTGGAAGCTACTGTGAGTCCATCCGGCCACCAGGCCCTTAATAAAATCATCGCCCTCCATTCCTTCCAAGAGTGGGAAACAACCGGTGGTGCCCACTCCTTTCAGCATTGCCTGCATGGGGCTAGGGGAACCAACACCAGACCACACAGGCTGGAGACCCTGGCTCTGGGCACCAGGGTGGTTCTGGCCTTTGGTCTCAGTGGCGCGCTCCTCCCTGTGTTGCTGATGCTGCTGCTGCTGCTGCTGCTGTTGATGGAAGAGATAATGATGGCTAAACGCCTGGCCTATCGCGGAACCATGGACGTCCGGATCCAAGCACTGCAAGTCCCTCATGGAAAGCTCGGGTAAGACGTTGGTGCCAGCGTGGTAACCGGAGGCAGGATCTGGCTGCTGCTGTTGCTGCTGCCTAACATTGTGCCTTAGAGTGCTCATGTCGCTGGAAGTGGGGACCATGGAGAGCGCTGGGTTGGGATTTCGCCACGATTGGGTGTGCGGAACACCAGCGGGGAGGAGGAAGGCCGAGTTAAACGCTGCAGACGGTTGGTGCATGGCCGCTGTGAGGTTCTTCTGAAACGGAATGTTGTTGTCTGAAGAAAAAAAAATAGACAATAGTCGGTCAAACTTAGTGATTCGTGGGTGGAAAGACGAGCCAAGTAGAGATCCAAGCTGAATCACTGACCTTTTCTGGTGACGTGGCCCGCCATGGAGCTATGTGATACTGCTTTTGGCCTGTTGGATGCCAAACCGGACAATGGACCCACTGTAGGATGAGGATGAGGTTCACAAGATCAGATTGGAAATTTTGGTAATTTTGGTTCCAAACGATTGATTTTGCAAACCCAACACAGAGCAATATGTGACACGCACACAGGGAACTGTCAATCAATATTACCTGACAGTTCTGATATCTTCATGAGGTGCAGTCTTCTCCTCTTCTCATTATTGCCATACGGGTCTGAAAAACAAGTGAAAGGGCCCATTTACAAAGAGTACAGAGAATTGAAGAATTGTACTTCAAGAGCATCACCCATTTTATATACAATGTTGTATTATTCATCTTGACATACACTAGTACCGAGATTAATGTATTTGTCTTTAGTAACCAAGTGATACACAGTCTTTGGATATATCCATTTTTGTCAGATGTAAGAACAACAGCATCACTTGTGAGACAGAGTTTAGTGGCAACCATTTGACCATTAAACATGGTCCTATTTTTGTTCTCCAATCAAGTGCCTCATATTAGCAAAACACACCTTTGTCGTCAGGCAGGTACCGGAACAGCATGGGTTCGCTCACTTCCTGGTCGGTCGGCCGGCGCAGCTGCATGTGCACGGTGACGGGGACGGCGATGGAGACGTCGTAGTAGGGCGGGGTCTTGAAGACGATGGCCACCTGCCGGTGAACATCCGCCTGGGAGAAGGAGCCCCGGGCCTCCCAGCCGTCTTTGGTGAAAAAGCGCACCTCGATGTCGTCTGAAAGGCGCGGGTTGGAGAGGGAGGGGGAAGACGGATGACAGAGACGGATGAATGTATTAATGAATGGAAACAAAGATGGCTGACAGCATTAGAGAGAAGAGGTTGAGCAATACGAAATGAATGGGTGCAGATGTAAAAAAAGAGAGCAGCACGTTTAAATGTGATAACAAAGTGTGATGCCAAGTTAACTTCCTGCTTCGCCCCACCAATGCCTAATCATTGGGTTTGACAATCAAATGACATGACACACGTGTTATTTTTGCAAGGATACATTGATTCAATATTGACTCAATATTGAATCAATATTGAATATTGACTCAATCGTTCTCAAACTTATTCCACTGGGATTAAGCGAGCTAGCCGTTTAAAACACTGGAGTTACTAAAGAGTCCCCTGTGGCCAAGGAAGTGTTTTGTGTACCTTTTTGAACTTTGTCACACAGCAAGAAGATCTCATCTCCCCCCTTGACGGCACCACTGTTCCTGTTGACTCGACAGATCCTCAGCTCAGCCGTGTTCGGGGCACCTGAGGACACACGCACACACACGCACACGCTGAAGATCTAACATCGGCTTGCAAGACCTCAGCGTGTCTTGAAAGGAGTCTTGAATGGTCACGGATGAACGTTTATAGATTGAAGGGTTTACAGATTCTGTGAATTACACACCGGCTCATCCAATTGAAGGGAAAGTTGCTGTTTGTAAAGCTCTGTTATAAAGCTAAAAACAGATACAGTCATGCTCTCTGGGGAGATATCATTTCACCAAAGACACGGGAGTGGAGGAGACCAGTGAAATAACAAACCCAGAGCACTTTCGGTTTACGATTCAAACCGATTGAGTCACATGCTGGCCGTGGCAAAAGAGGAAGTGCGCTATGGTAACGGAGCAGCTTGAGGGTTGTGTGTGTGCAGAGTACTTCCCTTTTCACTTTGTGTGTGTGTGTGTGTACGGAACAATGAACAGCCTTCAGTGTGTAAAACAGTTGAAAATGAAGCTGGCTGGTAACCACACTGGAGCCGGGGCGACATGTCTGGCAATATTGTAATAATGCCATATGGGAACGGACTTTTGATTATTGATTCATTATTGCACAGAAGAATAATGAATGTTTTCCGGTCTTTAAAAAAGCGTGACCACTCACGGTTGTCGTAGATTGGGTTGGTGACGATGGGCTTGATGGAGTGGCTGTAGTGGCCGCCCTGGTCCTGGAGGAACACCTCGATGCAGAGACGCACCACGTTGAGGTCGTACTCCTCCGTCTGCACCAGCTGCTCCTGGGGCACTGCGCACACACACACACACACACAAGGTAAATATTGGGGATGTATTGCATACTGATTAGGTCATTTCATTGATTATGGTGGCATAAATGTTGTCGGCATGAATATTTTCCCAGACACAGACAGACAGACAGACTGAGGTGTCATGTCTACGTCAACTACGTCATGAGGCGGAGCCTACGCAGCACCGCAGCCACACACACACACACACACACACACACACACACTCACATCACCTGCCGAGAACTCAGACACACCTCCCACCGCTCAGCGCTCTCACATCCCACTCACTTTGTTACAATCTCGGCGTCGTTTCTCTCCTGTCTAAAAAGAAACCAGACTGTGGCCCTCTGGGGGTTTGCTGCACGGAGACCCGGCCCACCTACTACTGTGGCTACTACGTCACTGCTCAGGTGGAAACTGAGCTGAACGCAAAAACTGAAACGCGTCGGAGAGGACGTGCATGCCTCCCTGCAGAGACGGGTGGTGGTGGTGGTGGTGGGGGGAGGGAGGGAGTAGAAAACAAGCACCGGACCCTCTTCCGTTCCACCTCTCCTCCACCACCACCACCACCACCACCAACACCAACCACATCTACGAACCACGACACTCACTCTCAAGAGTGAAAAGGCCAAAACAGACCTAAAGTATATACAATCATGAAAAAGTGCTAATCGGATGCCTGTCAATCTCTTGGGACGAGTGTGTGCCCTAGTTACCAATGAACCAATGTTTAGAATCACTTCCCCTCCTCTCTGGAGAATATCGGTAGTGTTATATTAGTAGTGCTGTGCCTTTTACTGCTGGCTGTACCGAGTTGCTCATGTGCAAAGAGTATATATATATATATATATATACACCCATATTTGTACTTCTGAAGTGTGCGTGCGATTTGTTCAGGCTTGCATGTGGCACAGACAACAGTGGAGAAAGTGTGCGGGAGGGAGAGAGATGAACAGAAAATATATTGTCGGAAAATATCTTGACGCCTCGTGTTTTTGTGTGTGAGAGGGGAAGAAGGTGAGAGAGAGAGAGAGAGAGCGAGAGAGAGAGAGAGAGAGAGAGAGAGAGAGAGAGAGCAATCACCTGGCTGTTTGTTTGTTTAGCAGGTTTAAGAGTGTGGGCCATGAGTTGGAAAGTGGGTGAAGGTGTGTGTGCCCACCTGGTTTGCATGTGCACGTCTATTGGCACTAATATGTAGTATGAGAATTGAATGAGGCCAAGGGGGAGCGGGAGGGGGAGAGAACGAGAGTGGGAGACAGGTGTCAAGTCCAACCACTAAAATGCCATGATGTGACTCACCCTGCAGCCCGGTTAGTCAAGCTGAGGGATAAACATCATGATAATATCTTTCATAAATCACATGATCTGCTATAGCCAAATAATTATACGAGGTCGTGTCATGTGGCCGGCAAGCTAGATGCAATGACTTACAATACAAGCCGCCAATGAGATTGAAAAAATGGATTTCAAATCTTGCAGATCTGTGTTGTGGTACACTGCACTATAGAGTATAGAGGAGACAGATGAACCATATCAGCCCCAGAGCAATATCCGATGATTCTTCAGGGAAAGGTTTCGAAGGTTTTGTAGGATCTCCAAACCAGAGACAAAGCGTATTGATGCTCATTATGACCACACCACACCACAGTGTACAGACACAAACAAAAAGATGTAGATCGCTATGCGTTTGTTAATAAAGAGAATGACTGCATGTCTCTCTGCACACACAGGAAACGCGTGAGTTTCACAGCAGAAGTGTAAGTAAGAAGAGTAGTGAGCAGGAATAAATCTAGCTGAAAACATCACCAACCATTCTCGCTGCTCGCTTCTGTTCTCCAAATCTCTCGTATCATGAGTGACAGTAAATGACTTAATGGATCAGGGGATTCTATATAGACTATATAGGTGAGACTATCCAAAAATGTATGTTATATGCAAAGTTGGCCGTCAATTAATACAACTCAATTCACGATCGATAGGCCTACTCTCCACAGATCTGAGGACCAGATCACTGGGCTTTGAGTGAGTGTTGCATACTATACACATTCATCTGCAGGATTATCACTTTAGCATTAGAAAGACAATAAGGGGTATGTTTGGTGAGTCCTCCAACTCTACTGCCTGTGAACTTATGACATAGACAACGAGGAACCTCTTAGTCTTGCATGTATATTATATCTCCCCTGGATTATGAAACAACAGAGAACCAAGATACAAAACTGTCTCTCCCCAAAAGCACAACTACAACCACTATAACCATGTCCTCTGCAAACATGCAGATTTGGATGAATCAAAACATGTGTCGCCCACGAAGTTCATAAAAGCACAACACACCTGGTGTGTGTGTGTGTGTGTGTATTGGCACACGATCCTCGCCCTCTCTGCCATAAAAGAACATAGCAGAACAACCATGTCATTTAGCGAAAGAAGAAGGCCTATAAAAGCGCCGTTGCTGTAAATGTGGGGAAGCCCCGGGCCCTCCCCCCTCCCCCTTATCCGCGTGGTAGGCTGTTAATGAACACTGCGCTCCCAGCTCTGTGGCGGAATCCAGTGCTGCACTGGATTGAGCAATGGCGAGAAGGAATGGGGAAGTGGAGCCCAACGCCTGTTTGTACATGAGAGGCTGCTGCTGCCACCACCGCCGTCTGTCAGCACGTGCTGGCAGGGGGGGTCACTGAGCCACCATTGATTTCAGATGCACCATTGTCGCCACCGTGGGTGTCACATTTAACGTCTTGTATATTCAAGTCCTTTCACAATAGTGTATGGTATGTTTGTAAGTATGTTTTTGTACAGAGCTTTTGCATTGGGAATTAATGCTCTGGGTTCTAGGCTTGTACGTCATCTGCTGGTCAGTATCTGACCAACCTCACACCATTCAGAAGAAAGACCCGTACAAACGAATTAACGACTGAACTGTCTCAGGCCCATGCTTTCCATCCTCAATAAGAAGATGAATGGAGAGAGAGAGAGACAGAGAGAGAGAGAGAGAGAGAGAGAGAGAGAGAGAGAGAGGGGAAAGAGGGAGAGAGAGAGAGAGAGAGAGAGGGGGGGGGGGGAGAGAGGGGGGGGAGAGGGGGGGGGGGGGGGGGAGAGAGAGAGAGAGAGAGAGGGAGAGAGAGGGGGGGAGAGAAAGAAAAAAAAAAAAAGAGAGAGAGACAAAAAGAAAGAAAAAA
>OOFB01025251.1:22678-35635 GCA_900323305.1 Trachyrincus murrayi
GCTGAGGTGTTTAGCAGTCAAATGCTCATCAGCACACACACACACACACACACACACACACACACACACACACACACACACACACACACACACACACGCACACACAAACACACACGCACGCACACACACACACACACACACACACACACACACACACACACACACACACACACACACGATGAATGTCTGAATGAGGTCCTTGTGGTGGGGGTGGTGATAGGTGATGGCAGTGTGTATAAGACGAGATGTACTTTATTAATCCCAGATGGGAAATTAGGGTGTCACAGCAGAAATACAGGACAGTAATAAGAATTAAAGAGATAATATTTTTTTGTAAAAAAATAAAATAATTTTTTTTATAAACCATTATTTCTAAAATTGTATACACACCACACCATTAAATTAATGTGCAAGTAGAATATTTGATCTTAGAGTTTAGCTTTGGGGAGGGGGGGGCTCTTACGTAGATGGTGAAGTCACGTGGTGCGCTGCGCAGGGCTCCGCTGGGGGCCAGGGCCTTGGGTATATGCTCCAGGGAGAAGGCTGTGGGCAGGACCTTCATGGACAGACGGATCACCAGGTAGCCCGTGGATCCCCTGAACGCCCAGCAGTTCCCTGGGTGGACGTCGGGCTGGATACACAGAGAAACAAAACCAGGGCCCCCCCCCTCATCACTCTCCATGACCATCCATCTGTGCATTTACTTTACTATTTAGTCACTTATCCAAAGCGACTTAGTGAACTCAGGTTGTCTACCTGTGGGCATCATTGAGTAAGATGCCTTACTGCTACTTGCTCTTTAATGCCATACATAAAATAAAATAAAAACATAATTCACTATAAGTTGCTTTTGGACCGCTTTTGGATAAAAGTGACTGCTAAATGACAGGTAAACAGGTAAACTGGGCCTTACCTGGATGACAACTCGAGGTGACTGGGAGAAATACCACAAAGGAAGACCAAACAGACTGAGCAGGGCGGTCCTCGTCTCGTAGGTCTCCGAGCAGCGCGTGCTCAAGATGCTGCCACCTGTTGGTGAGACTGTCACATTACCTCTCACTCCTTGCACAAAAGCCATTCATGTTAATGCATTGTTATTAATAGAAGTTAATAAAAGTAAAGTGGAGCAGGGTCTCAGACCTCCAGACTCCAGGGCGTAGTCGGCTAGGCCGGTCTGGTCCTGGGAGTAAAGTCTGAGGGCGTTCCTCACCATCAGCTGCACTTGCTGTACAGTTGGAGAGGACAGACGAGAGGTCAGGAAGGTTAAAGAGTATGAGATGGATAATAAAAACAACAGACTATTCAAATGAGATACACAGCAACTTGGGGGAGTGAAAAATAAATATAACTTCATGACAGAAGTGGGGATGGTGGGGGAATAACATCCATATCAAATAAAATATTTCTTTAATATATTTTATAGGGCTAGCTATATTTTATATTGTTGATACAGATGTACAAATACAATTATTACACCGTGCGCTAATGTGTCATCTATCCATCCATCTATCAAACAGTCGTGTTGGGTTCGATTCCCAATGCCTGCAGTGTAAACTGTAGACATCCTTGAGAGAAATTCCTGAACTCCTTCCTGCTCCTTAATGACATGTATCCAAAATCACTATAACTGAATAAATATATAGCAATACCTTCCAATCCGTAATGCTTTGGCAAAACCTACCTTTCCATATACTTGCTACCATATGGTTGCAGGTGGTCACATTTGAATGTAAAAAACCACATCTGGAGTCATTAGTGCCGACCCATTCAAGCCAATAACAATCCCAGTAGTCAGGTCTGTAAAAGTGAATGCATCTGTAAATCACTGTAACTGACTAAATAGTAAATACCTCCTCGGTCACTCCGGCCCCGGCAGCCTTCAGGGAGTCCGCCACAGCCTGGGTCACCACAGTCCGGTGGTGGTCTTCATCATCATCATCGTCGTCCGCTGCAGGCTCCCCGCGGCGCTGCCGCAGCTGCTGGCTGACGTTCCGCAGGATGCTGAGCTCCAGAGAGGCCAGCGAGGCACGCAGGTCGGCCCCGCTGACGTAGCGCTCCGCCAGCCACTGGAGCAGCGAGTCAGGGAGGGCCGCCTGGTCGCCATCTTCAGCGGAGCCGGTCTGGGAGAGAGACACCAGCTGGTTGCCGTACAGCAGGGCTCGGAGCTCCTCCCGCACCTGGGCTCGCACCCGGGAGAAGATCTGACGGGGAGGCGGAGACGAGGACACTAGAATCAGGAAGTGCTGCAATACGTCCATGTAGATTACAGGCGTTTATGTAGGAAAGAATATGGACAACATGCATCATCACAGACAAGTCACGATTAAATTAGGATATAATGAGTCATCATACAACCATCATTAATAAAGGGTAGCTGCAGGTTTCAACCAGTTCAATTTAAGACTTCTTAATACCACTTAGAACACAATTTAATAGCGATTTCACAGCCCAATGGCGTATAGGTAAATGACAGTCCTCAACCTGGAATTGTTTACAATTAAGTATACAAATGTATTGACAAAGTACAATATAAAATATAAAACAATTAGTGCCGGTTGTTTGTTACAGGTCTTACCCATTTCTCATAACGTGGGCTAGTCTGCCAGACATTGTATTTACATTTTCCCATGGCTGCAAACAAGCTAGCAAGCTAACTGTCAGTTTATCTCAGCAGTGCTGCTTGTCTGACAACAAAAGTCAGATTTTCTGATAAAATACATAAACGTTTCAAGTTTATTGGTTTGAGGTTTATTATTTTTCCTCTCCCAACAGTCGGAAAAAAGAATCAACCTCAAACCAATAAATTTGAAACGATGTATTTTATCTGAAATAGATATTTATTTGCATGCACAAGCTGTGTTGACCACTGCTCTGGCGCAATAACTTCATGCGCGTGCAGGATACTTTTGTTCTGATACTTTCTGATCTGGGGAATATGACCAGAGAGAGAAGGGGAAAAAACTAATTGTGGTTTTGTGTTTAGTTCCACTTCTCCTACCGTCTCCTGTATGTTGTCCAGATGGTCACATTGGTCCTCACATCCTCTCAGCCCCTTCAGGTCCCGTCTGACGACCCCCAGCGCCACCTCCAGCCGGGAAACATCAGACCGCAATGCATCATGGGACTCGATGGCCACACTGCTGAGAAGGCGATGACAGGTTTTTAATGCAACATCCATAATTCCTTTTAAAACATAGTAAAATATCAAACTGGGTATATTTCCATTGCACAGACGAGTATGTCATGTTATCTAGGATTTAAACTGTCCACACAGGGTTTAAAAATAAATAGACTTGTGTTAATTGTACGTCTACGTTTGATAAATAAGACTGAATTCGATACCAAGTCAGCGCATGAATTGGCACTGCGACCCATATTCCTTTACAAGGGCCGTGAAGCCTGGCTTTCAACGCATCTCTGAACAATCACGTCGCATCCCTGTTCATACCTAACCGATGTCGGCAGCCTCGAGGCTGAAGTTGGCCGAAGAGTTGTTGTTGTCGTCGTAGTAACCGCCTCCTGTCTCTGCTGCACCTGCTGGCAGTGAGCAGAACAAAGAATAGGCGTGTGTTCCATTAGTAGTTCTATACAGATTCCCCAGCCTGGCTTCCTGACTCTCCATGTTCCAAATAGAAATGTCACATATGAAAAAACATACAACTTAAATATATATATTTGAATGGATAAAATAATAAGGAAGACAATAAAATAAAAATATATAAAAGTAAGAAATGGAATTGAAGGAGATAGTGCACTAGAAAAGTCTGAATTGAACAGACGTGCGTTAAAGTACCTCCATCTTAGCTGTGAGGGCTTGCAGAAGTTGTTCCAGCTCAGCCAGACGGGAGGTTTGGCTCTTCTGCTGGGCCATGTACTGCTTTCGAGTCTGGAGCAAAACCATGAGATACTTCATGAGATGGATCATGCACACAAAAACAGAAATCCTCTTGAATTATCCCAATCTGGGATCCAGCAGTCCTACTATGTTATAGCAGAACTTCTGCTCCAGCAGTCCTACTATGTTATAGCAGAACTTCTGACCCAGCAGTCCTACTATGTTATAGCAGAACTTCTGACCCAGCAGTGCTACTATGTAATAGCAGAACTTTTGACCCAGCAGTGCTACTATGTTATAGCAGAACTTCAGACCCAGCAGTCCTACTATGTTATAGCACAAATTCTGATCCAGCAGTCCTACTATGTTATAGCAGAACTTCTGGGGGGGACGGCATAGAGCCCGGGCCGGAAACCAGAAACTGGAAGGGGCGGAGTTACGCCTTCTTTCCTGTTTCGTTACGGAGATATACCGAAGAAACCTTTGAGCGTATTTCTACAGTGGCCAGTCTACACAGTGTTGATTTGAAACCTTTACAGACACTTTTCTACAGTTTTCTACTGCTGGCCGAGTTTGTGTTCGCCAATTACACATTTACAGAGCCCCTCCTCTAGCAACATGATTGGTCGAAACAAATACAAAGTGAAAGAAAGTGAAACGCCCCGTTCACCCAGATCTGAGCTCCTCTGCCATCAGACTTTAGATTAATATTTTAAGTCTGATTTGTGAGAGTAGCACTACCTAACCCCATTTAGAGACCTTATTCATCTTAATCCTTACGCTCTCCAATGTCCATATTTTAGTTGGAATAACAACTCTATGGATGCAACATGGCAACAAGGCACATTAGTTTAAAATCTTTAGAACATAATCGATAATCAAATTGCTTGTCTGTTTCATTAACCTGCGACATGGTGTTTGGAATTATATTTGTATCAGGGTAAAATCTACCATTACAGATCCTCCCATTTTAGCCTGGTATATGGTCACCTGTACCATACCGCTAGCACAATAGCATCATCATCCCATTACATCCCCACTCGGCCCATTAGCTCACCTGTTCCCTGTGTAACCGGTCCTCTTCCAGCCGGACCTTCATCCCAGCCAGCTTGTCCTCCAGCAGTCCATCAAGCCAGGGCTCCAGAGCGGCTCTGTCCGGCTCAGACTGCACCTGCACCGCCAGCTGCTGCCGGAGGCCCTGGTAGAGCCCCAACACCTCCCCGTGCATCTGCTCTGCCCTGTGGCCGCTGACCTCCACCCGCTCCCACAGCTGGGACAGACTCTGCTCGAGCCGCTGCAGACGCTCAGAGTCACCGGGCAAGGCCTCGTTGCTCTGTGAGGAAGACAGCGATGCATTTGGTTTACATTACTGTTGGATTAAACACGTATATTCACACGTTTTTTTTATTTTTTTTATCCTAGGCTCTGTGAATCCAAAAACCTTACCTTTTTTCCCTAGACTCAGAATGCTATTTATTGCCAAGTAGGTTTACCCATATAAGGAATTTGTCTTAGAATGTTGTATGTCTTTCTTGCAACAACATGTTATACAGGAAGAAAAAAAATTCAAAATATGTAAACAAAAATAGTAATATATAGAGTGCAGTTGCAATTGGCAATGAGGTATGGATGGAGAGTCAATGGGGAGTCCGCATCAGAAATGTGAGATTAATGCAGAAACAGAACATCTATTCAGCATCAGAAGTGTGAGACTAATTCAGAAACAGAACATCTAATTAGCATGAGAAGAGTCCGATTAAATCAGAAACAGAACATCTAATTAGCATGAGAAGAGTCAGATTAAATCAGAAACAGAACATCTAATTAGCATCAGAACAGTTGTCCACCCTCTCCCTGCTTACCTCTTCTTCTTCTGCTTGCATGGGAGGAGGAGGTTCAGCATAGGCCTGGAGGTCTGTGGACTGCTCCGGGGGGCTGGGGGCAGACTGGCTGCTGGTCTCCTGGGGAGGCTTCAGCATGGCGGCCAGGCCAGGGATGCTGGCCAGGGGCAGGGCGTCCCACCAGTCAGTCCCGTCAACAGCAAGCATGGTGGACAGCACATCTCTTGGGTCCCACCACCCCAGGAGGACTGAACAACATTTACATTTTAATATTTGTGAATCAAGTGGATAAAAAAAATGCCACAAGACAATAACGAATTAAACATATCAAGTTATGACGCAAGTAGAATAATCTGGTCTGTTTGATTAGAATAAGTCATACGAGTAGAATTTAAAATAATTTTGACTAACTTACCGGACAGTAGAAGTAACAGGAGGAGAAGCAGTGTAATCCTGAATAGATTTGGAAGGCACCTGCGAAATACAAAACCAGACCCTTCTTGTTTATGCAAAGCTTAGTCATAGGACACAATAAAAGAATACAATTTGTGAGCAAACTTTATTCGTAAATCCCCAAAAAAAAATTAAGATTTCATGAAAATCAATGAGAAAGCCCCCGTTTGTGTATCCAAACACTAATTTGGTGACAAACCAGATCAAAGTGAATCACTCATGCCTTACTCGTCTGAACTTTATATTCCTACTGGCTAAAGTGTCTGAACTCACCGGACTAGGAGGAAGTTCTTGAGGAGGGACATGAAGGAGACTGTATGATACCATCCTCTCTCCAGCCAGCGGAGAACCCTGGATCCTACCTGCCCTGGACACACAAAGGGCAAGGACAGGATTAGTCTCACAGTCCCCTCTATCCTGTGGTGCCCGGATTAGGGACTTAACGGACATCCACCAGCCGTTACTCATAGAGATCCGAGCTGCTGGGAGGGAACTATAGTGACACACCTAGTAGGGAACTATATTCACTAGTGACACACCTAGTAGGGAACTATATTCACAAGGTGACACATGTCTAGTTGGCTGCTTTGACGACAATGCATGCATTTTCACACGGCTAAACACATCTACGATTGCATAAAATGCATGAAATACGCAGTCAAGAAAACAAACAATGGCACGGAAGATGGTCATCATGCCGAAGACTAAAATGCAGACGTGTAATCATGCAAAGTAACTTTCAGAGTTGACTTCATCCAGAGAATGTTGACGGCCAAGACAACCAGCTAAAGCATCAGCACACACACAGCGAGAGAGAGAGAGAGAGAGAGAGAGAGAGAGAGAGAGAGAGAGAGAGACAGAGAGACAGAGAGGCCAGGTCAGGAGGCGCAGCAGTCCCTGGCAGGTTAGGAGGGGCGTGGGGAGAACGTGGTAACCTGCAGCCGGGCCAGACGACCTGAGGTCAGACACACGCTTCTTGGTTACAACCCATCCAGCGGAACCTGCCCTCTGAGCTAGCTGCCCAACATAGGCTCCTACGGAGGAATTTGAGCAAGATATATATCACAAATACATACACGAGAATGTGTTCCCATATCTCCACAGTCAAACCAGAAAGTCCTGAATTGTACGGAAAATAAAGTCAACACAGAACCTTTATTATTTGGATAGAAATTCAAAAGTAAATGGAGAGCCGCCGGTCAAACTAATTATTTAAGTGTTTACGTTTCAAAAAGTATTTTAAATAACCTGCAGAGGAGGAAGCAATCCACAACAAGCCCAACAAGAGGTAGAGAACTGAAGACAGAAAGGATGACGATGATGATGAAGAAGAAGAGGGGGAGGATGACGACGATGAAGGCGAAGATGAGGCAACTGTAGGCGGTTCAGATGGCTTGTCCTTGGAGTAGTCACCTGTTAATACCCGCATAATTTAACATGTACTTTGTACACAACACCATGTAGGACACCAAAATGGAATAGACAGTCTGTTCCATTTTGACAATCTGGTGACAAACCAGATCAAACCAGATCAAAGTGAAGTTACGAGTAACATCACTTTGAACCAGATTCGTGTGAGGAAGGTCACGTTTCCAACCCCATACAGTCTAGTTCGGACACAACAAACAAATCCTGTACTCAAATAACCGATGCTCTTCTATACGAGTATAAACCATGTTCAAAAACATGGCAATATTAATCTGACCAAAGTCATAAAATTGCATGTTGAAACAATGCACTGAATGTGCCCTACATTCTACAACCACAGCATTAGACATGATCTTGCATATTGGGAAAAGGAAAGAAAAGTTTACCAGACACTTTATTCTCGACAGGTCGTGAAACATACACTGTGTGTGTTTTTTCAAGAATACTTACACAGAGAGCTGTTCTGGTTCTTGTCCCCCGGGCCATCTGAATCCATGCTTCCACCGGACCTGGAGGAAGCTGTAGAAAAACAATAAATTAATAAAAAAGGGTCAATTAGTGGTACCCTTAAGCCCCAAAGATTTGTGAGAAAATCAAACGTGGCCTCATTACTTCACCGCCGTGCTGAGGAAGAATTTGCATGTGACCATGGCAACAGGCAAAGCAAAAAAAAAAAGAAAAAAAGGTGGAGTCATATTTGTTTGGGATAGGACCACAACCTGCATCGTTAGCTTAAACAAAATGAAAACTCAAAGTGTTTCACCACTGTGAGATTGTTGCAGGGTTCCGTCGACAGAAAACATGGAGACCCCCTTTGTGCCGAGAGTTGTGCTTAGTGTGGGAAATAAATAAATTAGCAGACAAACATACAGACTCCCTTTCAGAGAGTGAATCCTTATACACCAAAAAAGAAGTGACAGTGAGAGGAAACTTAAGCCCCTGGTTATAAGACAATCTCATCGTGGTTCCGGTGAGATCCAGTGAAAATGATACTCGGCTGCCCTGAGTATTCAGTACCTCCATTACCCAGTTTTCCAATGCCACTATGAGCCAGTTTCCGGCGCCAGTTGCCCCAGCTGTGCAGGACAGCGTGCCTGGCCTGCGAGCCTAAACTTCGGAAGAGCTGCATGCCTAGGTTCAGTATCAACACAGCAGAGGCCATAGACTCTCTGCTAACGGCCAGGATCCACTGCAGAGCACCTAGAGATGTTTCATGGAGCAACACTTCCAATTACAATGGAGAACAGACACGAACCGATGGAGGAAAACTGTCAGTATTTGTGGTCCTGCTACCTTCGTGGTCCAGGTACTTCTTAAGCAGCATGTGTTTGTAAATCAGTGTGAGGAGCAGAGCCAGGGAGGCTGTGGCCCTCCTGCATACACTCCTCACAGAGTCCCATACGGACAGAAACACACCTGATAGAAATATCATTGGTTTATTACTGATACCCGATGTTGGCATAAATGAAATGTATCATTAGTTATACAATGCACAAGCAGATCACTCCATGTAAAATCCCCAAGAATAATCTAATACAACCACAAAAATGGATCACTTCATAAGCCTTTGAGACTAGGAAAAGGCTCCCTTCAAGCACCCATAAAACATGACCATATCGCATAATCAAAACACAGGGCCCAAGATAAGACAATACTTAAATTATATGATATTTGCAATAATAAAACTGCATGAATCAATATTTTGCATGGATTAGGCAGATTCAATCATTGGTCTTTGAATAAACAGTCCTAACTGAAATCTCCCAACTTATATCAATACATTGTCCAGCACCACTTCCCCATCCTCTGCTTGCCGCTACTACTACGCCCTCTGCTGGAACAACCAAGACATTGCCTTACCCGTCTTGCCCTTGCGGCTCTTGTCTCGGCAGTAGATGGTCGAGGTGGGGGACGAGGCCGCCTTGCTGGCCGAGAGCCCCTGGCTCTGGGCACCGGAGTACAGTGCCGCCGCCGCCCCCCCGGTGTGTCTGGAGGTGGGGTGGGGGAACTTCGAGGAGCTGGGGAGGGCGGAGGGGGCCTCCTTCCTGTCGGAGGGGAGGGAGCAGTCCTTGCAGGGGTAGCCATTGACCATGGAAGTCTGCGTCTGGGCCGGGTGGTTGTGGCAGCGGTCGTCCCCGCCGGCGATCAGCGTGCTGTTGGCCAGCGCCGTGCTGCGCTCAGAGATGATGGTGCTCTCTAGGATAGAGAGAGTCATCGTAGAATAGAGGTGGAAGATATTTGGTGTAACTATAATGTATGACTATGATAGTATAGTATTGTGTATACAGTGTAAGGATATATAAGTCTACTTAATACATAATCATCATATATATTAAGAAGACTATATATTAATATATAATAACCATAATCATTCACCATAATCAATAATCAACAACCATAATCAAATGCGAGTTATGTAAATTCACCTTGTGGTTCAACTTCCTCGTCCAAACCTGCGTATCAGAGGATCACAATAAGCTGTAGGACTAGCAAGCAACCTTATATTATTCAATTTCAAACTACCCACATTGAAATGATACAAAGCCGGGTGAAAATATGTGAAGTTCCCCTTTAATGCGTAATTATAACATTCCAACCAATAACACTGTCCGTCTCTACCACCAATCACCCACTGCCACCATTGTCAACGAAATCACAATCAAATCATATATCACATGATGACCAAAACATCCCATGTCCAGCTTACCCCAGATACTGTCCACCACAGTCCTCTCCTGGATGGACTCGTCCAGCATGGAGGAGAGGAGGGAGGCGTCCGAGGCCACGCTGTGGAGGCTGCTGTTGTGGTGGTGGTGGAGGAGGAGGGAGTGTCTGCGGGGGGTCTGTAGGAGAGACTGAGAGCAGGAGACCGAGAGCTGTGGACGCCGCGACGACTTGGAGGAGCTGGTGGACCCCAGGCCGAGAGGAGAAGGAAATGCATTTGGAAAGTAAACCACTTTAGGCAACTGAATCCAAAGGAAACTCTGCTTCTTACCAGGGTAAACAATAGTAGTAGGCCCTTCTAAATGTGCAGTCTAGATCAGTGATTCTCAACTGGTGGGTCCTTTTGAGTGGGTCGCAGAGCATATGCCAAACCTTAATCTTTAGAAAGAAGCCCATGAATTAACTATTGTTTCGATGTTAATTCATGTTTCAATGGCTTACTATTTCATTGAGTTTATTGATGGCCATTGTTGTCGTACAGCACCAAATGGCCAAAGAGTTATGCGGGATAACTACCTTCCATTTTAAATACACCTCTTACAATACATCTCTTACAAAGTCTTACAATACAATACTGTGACACTGCCAGGGTTAAGGGTTTCAATTCAGATTCCCATGCTAAGAATGTATACACTTAGTATTATTGCCATGCTCCAGTTGACAGAGACACAACCACCATTTTGAAATGAATACAAGAACACACACCTCCCATCCGTTAATTATTGAATTAATGAAATTATTAATTAAATTTGAGGATGGCTTAAAATTAACCTATTCTGCCACCAGGTGGACATATTATGAAATGCTTGTAAATTATGACTAATAATCACCCTCACAGCAGGTGGTAAAATAGGGACCCTTTAAGAGACAGATGCTGGTCTTTTTATCCCCACTTACGTTGGTTCCCTCCTGGCCGGCATGCCCACGCTGAAGGAGGCGCTGCCATAGGGTGAGCCGTGCTCATGGGGGGACGTGTGGATCCTCAGGCTGCGTCTGGACATGGTGGTGGGGGACCGTGGGAAGGGGCTGTCCAGCTGGTCGACTCTCTCCTCGTCCAACACCGCCCACCAATAGCTGGACAGACGAGAAACAATGAAGAGATGAGAACAAAAAAAAAAAAAAAACACACTGTGCTCATTGCAAAATGTGGTGGACTCCCAAGCCGAAAGATACTGGGTTCCATCTCTGCAGGTTACGTGTAGGCATCCTTAAGAACAATATCCAACTCCTACCTGCTCCTTAATGACCCGTATCTGAATTTGCCGCAAGTCGCTTTGGATAAAAGTGTGACTGCTAAATGACATGGCTAAATACGAAGCAATTAAATACAAATGTGCTCCAAAAGTGCAACATTTGTAGTTTTAGTTGGCTCCTGTCTCTAGTCTGTCCTGGGGTCCCCTCTGGGTAAACTCAACAAAGCGAGGCAGTCCGTAAGATCCAAATGGCCCTAAGAAACAACTCCTCCAGGAAGTTCAGGATGAACCAGTTATTTTATATTTAAAGCCTTTGGGAGCCTGGTTTCCCCCAGGTTGTCTCAGCGGTGTCATGTTCTCCAGCCAGTGAAAGGTTGAATAGGAAACACCTTACAGGATAACCCAGAACAATGACCACAATAGGAAAGAAGAAGGAGACAGCCATTATAGTAATGGAAAGGGAACACACAAACATCTAAACATGGAGGGTCTAAAACATTGTAAACAACTCAACTACTGGCATTCAAGGCACTGCGGCTGGCATGGCATCGAATTCAGTGTAAACATGCATTAGTTGAGCATGGTCAAGCATATTCATCCACACACACCACCCAGAGTTACAGCTTGAACCATATGCTGTAGCCGAGCGATGGCAGTCAAAGTGCAGAAGAGTTGTTCTGTGAGTTGCCAAAACAGTATCACCCCAGCAACTGCAATGGCTCAACAACCAGACGTGCAGTTAGCTCAATGACCTTTGAATTCAGCCAGCACATCACAGTTCACAAGCACAAACAGAGACCTGGCTGTTTGACCGATTAAGGAACACACACATACTTGATAAGTGTTTAACAACTGGGCTGGGTCAGAACAGTTAGGTGGATAAAAAAAAAAAACAGTTGATTCCTTACAAACTCCACTGCAGTCTCCCACCAGAGTCTAAAAAAGGGCCACTGCCAACAGTTATATTAGACGTACTACATACAGCAAGGAGTAAAAATAGCAGCATTGCTAAAACAGCACCGCACACAGAATAGACACACACACCAACAGGATAAGATAAGATAAGTCACCAGGGAACAAAAACGAACAGAAACCAACGGTAATACACACAGGTCAGTCCATCCCCAGCATTCCAGAGCACCCTCCTCGTCACGGTCGGCCATTCCACGGTAAACTGAAGCCCACCGACATCACACACACACGTGACACTCAAACATACACACGCATGCTGATCAAGCACCTTAGCCCTACTTACTGTACTACTGCGATCACTTCCTGTTAGTCTCTCTCTCTCTCTCTCTCTCTCTCTCTCTCTCTCTCTCTCTCTCTCTCTCTCTCTCCCTCCCCCCTCCTCCCCCCCCTCCCCCCACCCCTCTCTCTCTCCCCCCCCTCCCGCTCCCCCTCTCTCTCCCTCCCCCTCTCTCTCTCTCTCTCTCTCTCCCTCCCTGTCTCTCTCTCTCTCTCTCCCTCCCTCTCATTCTGT
>OOFB01025259.1:0-11171 GCA_900323305.1 Trachyrincus murrayi
TCCCCAGTCTGCAGACACTCACAGCCAAACAGTTTCTACTGATCTACAGGTGCTCCACGGTTGCACCCAGAGCACCTGTACTTTAAGTGTCCTTAAAGAAACATAATGGCCGCTTGGAATGTGTGTGTGTGTGTGTGTGTGTGTGTGCACTTGTGCCTTCACATGCCTGAGTAGGTGTGTGTGTGTGTGTGTGTGTGTGTGTGTGTGTGTGCGTAGGTACATGCACGTGCAGGCAAGATTCAAAGCAACTCATGAATCTCACCAGAGGGAAAACACCCTTCCAGATGAGCTGATGAATGAAAACAGTATGAACCAGTACATCCGTTTACTAAACACACAAGGAGGCTGCTTTCCCTTTGCTTGCTAGCTAGCTAGTGGCCGTGCTCTCATAGACTGTAAAAAATATGGACGTAGCGACCGTGATGTCACCCGTTGGTTTACAAGCGACTGTTATGAAGCCGTAGATTTAGCGTTACGGGCGCCAGCAGTGGAAACGATCCATGTTAGGCACATTGAGGGCGGGAATTGAAACAGGAGAATACATAATGTGGAGATTAACTAGCCACTGAGATCCTAACCGAATGAAGAAAAAATTTACTCGCTTTTGTATTACAAGAATGAAATAAAAAATGTCCCACTGACTTAGAATGGTGGCAGGCCTTTTTGCATCCGACCACCTATGGGCCGTTAGAGGAACTACACGCCAAGGGCTTCACAGCAGTCATGGCTGCTGCTTGGTTGCACTTTGATGGGTCATGCTGGAACCTTCCTATTGGCAGGTGAGCCACGACGTAGTACACTCCGGTCCTCTGGTGTTCAGTGGAAGGCAGTGAGACGCATCTCATACACTGAGGAGTACAAAACAATATATATACGATATGGCCGTTAAATATTAATGGCAGTGACGCTACATACAAAACGTGTTATAAGGGTTTTCATTTGGTTTCGTTTAGATGCATGTTGACCCACTTCACTTGTTAACCCCGTCGGTGTATGGTTTCACTCTCTTGCTTCATGATTTCACACGGCAACCTCTCCTGCCGGCTTTCATCTCAGCGCCTCCAAACGTCTCTTTATGCGTGTGGATGTGTTTGCGCTGAGCACATCTGTGTTCCCGCACGGCGTCTTGACCCAGACACGTCCAGTGCAACGTTCGACAGATAAGGCCGGTCTTTATTTCAGACAGAACCCCGTAGCGCAGTTCACCCGTTTCCACCGGGCTCACGTTATGCTACTACACCGTTCCTTTTTTTTTTTGCTTGTCATAGACTCTCACAGAGGACAACAACAACAACAACAACACTTGGTTTGTATTCTTCAACATCGTTACCACTCGAGGCATCTTTCATGGCCGGCAAATTTCTCCTGCTCCTGCTTTGCCCTAAGCTCATCTATTTGCAGCGAAGCGGACGTTTCTGTGTGTCGATATGGTCCAAACAGCGACCCCCATTGTCCTCCAGACTGCAGCAGGCCAGCAATTGTAGTTGGCTCCCGGCAGTCAGCTGATTTGAAAGGAGACCGTACATCCTTGAAATGAAGGAGAAATATCATGTTGGGCTTGGCATGAGGCGTTACTGTCTCTTAGAGAGTATTGTCTAATAATGCACGTTTGTCCCAAGTACACAGGTGTAGTAGGCCTATACTTGTCTTACTTACTTATTGTCTGTTTTCCTTTCCCGGAGCTGGGCCGTTTGGGCCCTGATGAATATTTAAAGATTAGACGACAGAAAGACTACAGGGAGTAAGTGCTTCTGCTGGATAAAAGTACGGGTTTGCATGACAAAAGACGCCAGATGATTAGACCGCAAGGCAGGACCTCTTGAGAATTAGAAGGACATTTTACGAGCACCGCTCGCAGAGCAGCGGCCAAACAAACAGGAGATGTAGGACAAGCGGAGGGCTCTTCAGGGTCCATTCAGCCGAGTCCTACTTCCATATTCACCGCGACATTCACGTTCATATTCATATAGACAATGGAAATCCCGGGCGGCCGTGGAACAAGAAAGCCCCCTGTGTGCTCTGCAGTTTGCTCGTCCCCCCGGCCCTCTGTCTGTCAACACTGTCCCCGTTCAGACCATTATTACCTCTTCTCTGTGGACCTGCAGTCTGTCGTAGACCTCGCTCTCGGAGCCTGCTATCGAGCGACCGAGCATGTCTGTTTGTAACAGGTGTCAAAAGTGTTCGACGACAAGAATTTTTGCCATTGTTCTTTCTTTCATTAATTTTTTTAGCAGGCAGTAAAGAGCAGTCGGGCTAGCTCTCGTCGCTGGGCCTTCTTGAACAGAAGTAGAACGTAGGTTATGTGACTGTAACTCGCTGTCAGCGTCGCACCGATGTGTTTGCGAGTGTGTTATGAGTCTGTTTACAAAGACTGTATGTCACTGTAAGGCCTACCGTGGCATGAATAAGGTCATTCAGCCCGTGTCTTTCATTCACCCCCTCGTCAATGGAGTGATTCAGCCCACGCCGGGCATGGTACAGTAGATAACAGTACAGTAGCAGCAAGGCTGCTTCGCTTTTGTTACAAGAGTCATTCTTATTTTTAGCCTCGGCAATGAAGCAGGGTGGCTAAAGGAGTCGAAAATGGTGTATATATAGACTAAAAAAGACTATATATACATCCATTCTCCACATGTAGGAGAATGGGTGTCCAAGAATGGACTCACACCAATTATTTGGTCATGATAAATTAAGGAGATATTTTATTTACTTATTTTCTTTCTTTCTTGGTACTCAGGTTATAAGTCTTCAGCAATTAATTTAATACAAATGGGGGTTTGGGAGCGAAGCTTAACGTTTATTATTATTTTCATGGTATTGTGTTCATATTGTGCCAAATACCCTTAATATGTTTGCAATAAGAAGGAAATAATTCCCAGAAAACATTTGATGGGCCTACAGCTGGTAACTTGTAACGTGTGGACGAAACCATCACGGAGTGGGTCACGGCCACGTTCTGTTCCTGGTTGAAGAACATTCGGTGCAGGAGAACAGCAGACACGTCAGGTAGACGGTGCAGCGACCATCGTCTTCTTCATGGTTGCACCAGGCTCAGTGATCTTGCGGTATATTGCAGTAAGCACATTCAGAGGGGATATCGCTGGGATCGGATTCCCTCTCAACCCAGTACACGAGACAATAGCCACACATGCTAATGCACATGCATTGAGGCTACATGTGGAATTTGAGTCATTTATATTTACATATATTTACATATTAAAACGTACATATTTTTTACTATAGCTGTTTAAACTTAAACTCGTATGCTATCTGAAAAGGGAAGAAATGTAAGGTTGCTAAATGTTGGTTAGGGTCAACCTGCCTGTGAGTGGATAGTAGGCTAACTTGGCAGGGGGGAAAACATCTGCTAGAAACACATACACACGAATGTATGAAATGATAAAGCTGGTGTCAACTCTGTATCATCTGAAGGTTGTTGTCGTACGTGTTATCCGTTAGATCTGATTGGATAAAAGTACAAACAGTTCACAGATAAAGGAGCTGATTGGTTGGTAACATTTGTATATTGTCAATCACCACCTCTGTGACTAAGAAAATTGTCAAAGACCGATTTCTTTTTTCATGACCTGGTAGATCACCAGTATGTAGACATGGATGTCTTAACAGCTTTTAGTGTAGAAAACAAGCTGCCATGTTTGTGTTTTCGCCTTGAATAATCTTGACCACAAGTCAATCAGCCATTACGTCTCTGGGCTGGACATGTTGACATCAGCACTCAACAGGAACATTGTTGTGTTTATTTATACCCACAAAATAGACGGTTTGTAGCACATTTCTTTTGCCACAGGCAATTTCTTGTATTCCAGTCTGACTTTATCCCCGTATCCAGGCACACCCTGGTTGATTTCACTCGACGGGAATTCTGCGTAACATGAGAGTGGGCGAGACCCACAGGAGAAGCAGAAGAAAATATTATCCTTAGTGTAAGCTCTCTCCAGAAAATTAAAAAAACCCTGCTCTGTACGAACGGCCCCGCGGTCAAGGCTGCACATATTTCCATGTAATCTCGTCCACCCGAGGACACGCGTACGTGGGATCATATGAGATGGAGCCCACATGTCATGTTGGTCAGGCTGCGTGACGTCAGGGGCCGTATAACTCATGTGTCACGTCACATGGAGGCCCCGCTAATAAGTCTTCTTCTTGACTTATAGCGTTTAGAAGGACAAGCGATCCACTGTGGGGCCACAACTGCACTGCAATCACGCCGAGGCTAATTCATAACCCCCGAGGGGCAGTGGGCCAATCAGGTCCCTGACAGGAACCTGCATTTCGAATAAACACTTATAAACGCTTATTATTATTATAGTGTTGTAGTAGTAGGCTAATAGTAGTAGTCATGGTAGGCTAGTAGTAGTAGTAGTCGTAGTAGTACTAGCAGTAGAAGCTCACAACGAAAACATTCCTATATGTTTTTAGGCCTACCAGTTCCACTAGAACACCAACACAAACGGCCGGTCAGATGTGGGGCCCGCACGGCTCCATTGCCACCAATAGGTCATCAGATTCCTGGGGTGTTGTTAAATGACAATGACTCCGGTAGAACATGCAGCCTAATCCTATCCGGGGAGACATGCCTGGAATGGATGAGTAAGAGGTCAGTTATGGGATGCGTGGGCGGAGGCTGTGGTGCGTCCAGGAAACCCCCCCCCCCCCCTGCTGCAGGTGCAGATGGAGGGAAGGGCTGCTGGAAGTCCCCGATGCTGACGGAGCTCCGGTGCTTTTGAGATGGATACATGACGAAACCTTCCACAGCAGGGGGGCAGTGGGGGGGACGGACATCAGGAGTCTAGTCTGAGATCAGAGACAGCTGCAGGAGCACTGCAAGACATACAATACTATATATCCAGTTAGATGTACTGAGTATCGACCCGAAACAGCATATGTTTGCTCCGGTCCGCTGTGGAAGTGCTAGTGGGAGACGGGTCTCATGTTCATGGTCATGTAGGCTACGCTCTGCCGCGGCTTTCTAGCATCAGCAGTAAAGGACACCCGTTCTTTTTTTTTTTTGGAAGCCATGTATTGAAATCAATGGGGACCCAGCCCGGGAAATACTAGGAAGTACTTTTAATACAATAAATACAACACAATTAGATCATTAGATTTTGTGTAGCACTGGGTTATACACAAGCTAGGCTGTGTAAAGAGGACAATGAGGTCTGACGGTGAAGTATGAACTTTTCATGTAGGAGAAATGGTGCTGACAGCTCCATCTACTGGCGTACCTGGTACGGTGCACTCTCTGCTTCTCTGACGACAAACTACCACTGCAGCTCTGGGTCGAGATCATCAGTAACCAATGACAACGAAAGAAGAGCTTGAGTTGAGTTTAGTGACGAACCAGTACGAGTTTCATTTGTCTTTGGAAGCACGCCAGACAGACGGCTTTCACCCGGTCTTGTTTGGAAGTGCTACATGGGCAGATGGCGTATGTTATTGAAGATAACTTTCACTCGTAGTTGCCGTTATTCTTTCTGCCTAATAAAGCTTCAAGCGACTGTCCACCTGTCCACTTAATGGAAACAAATGAGTAAAAAAAATTAAAAACAAGCACAAGGGGAACAGTGAGTTGAAAGTTGAAAGTGAGTTGAGTAATGGCATCAAAGATGATCAAAGATGTCTTTGTGTGGTATGTACACAATAATTATATTTCCTTAAAGTGATAATACAGCCTAAAACACTTTGACATCGTTATAAAACGTCTATTGGTGAGGTACAACGCACCCCAGAAATCGAGTTTAGCCGTGGCAAAATTAAATACTACACAAAACGGTAAAATAGGACCTGGGGTGCGTTGTACATCACCAATAGATGTTTTATGGCAAAGTGTTTTAGGCTGTATTATTCCTTTAAGATAAATACAAGTCTGTAGTGTTACTTTAGTTAATTAGTTGAACAGGCATTATTCCCCGTTATTGACTTTCTTAAAAACATCAGAAATTAAATGATTAGCGTGCATAATACAGTGTAGACCTACATCCCATTTATAATGGCCTAATGTTCCTCTCTACTTTTGCAGAGTGGATAAGGCATTCTCCAAGGCCAGAAGCATATGGTGAGTTAATATTTTATTGTATTCGCTTTAATACATTTTTCATTTAGCCTCGAGGATTATATAATGAAATCACAGGTCGATTGGTCAAACGTTGGTTATGAACAGAACATCCAGATTTTTAACCACAGTACAAAAAGTTGCAGGTCTGTGAAACGGTCATGTCTGTGTGTGAGATGTGTCAGTAGTGAAGTGTAAGTAAGATGAACGAGCCAATGACAGGACAGACCGGCACACAGCCAGCGCACCAGATGGGACTTACACTCCTCACTCACACACACACACACACACACACTCACACACACACACACACACTCACACACACACACACTCACACACACACACACACACACACACACACACAGAAAGCTAAGTTTGCACTCCCCTCGTAAATCAACCACCACCCTCGCAGCATGCCCACTCCCGTTCCCACGGCAACCTGCGACAGGTATATAGACTACCTCTGCAGTGTTGGCAAAGGCTTGAGGCACGTGGATCCTGCTGAGGAAGCATAACCACTGCAGATGGGCCAGTCCTCCTCCTCCTCCTCCTCCTCCTCCTCATCTTCCTCCACCCGGAACGTTCCGCTCCGTGGGGTCATGGATGTCCGGCTCTCACCTCCGTCCTCCTGAGGATTACCTGAGTTCACCTCCTCCTCCACCCCCTGCCCCTGGGAACATGCCACTGTGACGGATCCACCCGTTCCCACCTTCAGGTCACCCCTGGTCGCAGAGGGCCCGTGTTCATTCGTCATCCGTGGGATGCAGAGCGAGAGAGAGAGAGAGAGAGAGTACTGCTGCAGCAATACGGACAAATGCTAAAGCTGGGGCAGCGATGAAGAGGAGCAGCTAACGACGAGATGAAGAGGGCTTCTGGACGTCAGCTCAGAGGAAATGAAAGGACTAGAGTTGATGAGATCATTTGATCAGGGAACGAGATGGAGCGCCGGGGGGTGGGGGGAGGGGTAAAACAGTAGAGCATTTAAATGCTGATTTAAAAATGGCTGCATAATTGTATTATCTGTGCCGTGGATCCTTTTAAACAGGGTTGATGGAGAAGAGCTTTTGGAGAGGAGACCACAACTCACTTCACGTGACGACAATCCTCCAGAGGATTGTTCGCCGACTCCACACAACAGACGTCTGCTGTCTTAGAATTGGAAAGTGTGTGCAACTGTGACACAGAATCCAACAAAAAGAACCGAGGTAGCAGTAGAGAGTGTCAAAGAGAGAGTCTGTCTGGGAGAGCCAGAGTCAGGACTAAGGCGAGGCAGACCGTATGTAAGTCTCTTCACAGCACATAACTGTGAGAAGCACACATCTCGCAACATGCCTTGTTCTCCCTTTCGAATTGGAAAGCCAAGGAGATTTTGGTGAGTTCATTTTTAAGCTGAACACATTTTGACTTCATTTTTCATTTCTCTGACTTTTATTGAAGTGATTAAAATGACCTGTCGTCTTTCAATGCTGGATCATGTGGGTTGGACCGCAGCTTTTCGATACAACATGGGAACAGGGAGATCTTGGGTAACACTTAATGTTGTTATTCTACGAGACCGTTGTGCAGGTGAGCATCTGTTCTCACCCAAAAAAATTTCAGTTTCCCAACTCCCCGTATTTGTACGTGATACGTGATTCTGAGACTTGCCATGTCCTAAACTGACCAATTTCTTTTATTTCCCAATTTGACTAGACCATACTTAAACACACTGTGTTGCTGTGGCGATTATTCTTCTGTTCCCATTCGTTCCCCCCGGAAATAAAAATTCTTCCTTCCCACCTTCAGAGGTCATTAAGGAGTGTTTGATCAGGCTGGGTTGTGTGCCGGAGCCAAGGCCTCCGAATACTTACGCTTGTGTTCCACTCGTATCAGAGCTGATGTTTGCCCATTCCATCCAACGATGGGAACTGTTCTGAGAAGGGCATTTGATATCAGCATTTGAAGCCATTGTTTCAAGTTGTTTATTCTGCGTGTATTGCATATTCCTTTGTGGATTCTTCTATTCTTCTAAACATTTTTTAGTCAGTTTATTGTGGGGTCACAGTAAAGAGCTTCATCTTCAAACTTTGTCTCTGTTGGTCACAGAGGGAGGACTGTAGGTTTGTAATCCTGTTCTTGCTGAGCTTTCCTGTTTGAAGGAAATGGGACAGGCAGGTTAGGACGGATGACGATGGTGCAGTATTGCATGAGAAGCTGTTTCTCTCTCTCTCACCATGTTGGCACCTCCGTGATGTCCCCAACATATCAAGGACAGCAAAGGATGGAGGCTGGAGGGAGCCGATTGCTACCAGCGAGAAAACACAACAGTTTCCTTTTTTTAGGAACTAACGAATGCTGTCCGAGAATAGCATCCAAGCTCAGCCAACCTTGCAAGAGTCATTGTGCGTGGATAGGTCATAGAAATCAACCATATAGTCTAATGTGAAAGTATAGTGTATATAGGCCATATACAGTTATGCCAGTAGATAAGGTACGATAGCACACGACCTAAAGAACACATGATCACCCTGGCCATGTGAAGGTATACGCTACGCTGAAGCAGAGGATGCAGACAGCAGAAGGCAGACATACATGTGGTAATGATGAGGCAGGACACTGTCGCTGGACAGGTAAGGGAACATACAGGATCGGAATAGGTCCAATTAGGAGTGAACGCTAAAGGACAAAATAGAGGAGATGTTAAGCTCATTGCAGCTTGTCAGTGCCGTGGTACTGTGGTCTCATTTGGTTCAGTGTCTGCCCTCTAGTGGACATGTTTGCATACATACATACATACGTATTGTATAGTCTAGCAATGTAATCTCTCTCACTTGAGTCTCTTCAGCTGTCGCCTAGAGAGACGTCACATCTGGCTCCACAAGGCTATGTTGGTGTGTTTTGTTGTTTGAATAGATTGACCTTGCATTTCGTATTTGTTTCTATGTTTCTGAACCACCGAAGACATTTTCAAATCATGGAGCCATTTCTGCTTGATATTTCAAGGTGTCATTGCATGCAGTTTGCTGTCAGCGTACGAGGATTTGCTGTGAAGTGTCACCACGCATGACTGTCCCTTCCCTAGACGGTTGAAGCTGGGCCTCACGTCTCCTCCTCGTGCCCGCGGACCGAGTCGTCTGGAAGGCGGGGACAACTGTCGCGTCCGATCAGCAAACGCCGTCTCTGTTCCGTCTCTCTCTCTTGGTGCCGTCTGACCGAATACAGAACTCAAAGTAGACGAGACGGCTCTCTGGCACCCTCACGGCTTCTCCTTACCGACTGACTCGATAATCCACACGCCAACCGTGCTTCAGCTAGCAGCATCCAACACCAGAGACGGCTTGTTCGCGTGACGTGGTCTCAGGTCGCCTCCCTGTAGAAAGAAGTTGATTTCTCCCTGTAGAAAAAGGATCTTGTCTTGCCGTTCTGGGGGTGGAAGCATATTGGAAAAGATGTGTTTACAGGTGTGTGATTAGTTTGAGTTTCGTCTCCTGGTGGGCTCTGCACCACGGATCGAGAGTGGTTACGCAGACGATGATGATGATGATGATGATGATGGTGGTGGTGGTGATGATGATGATGATGATGGTGGTGGTGATGATGATGATGATGATGATGGTGGTGGTGGTGGTGATGATGATGATGATGATGATGGCGGTGATGATGATGATGGTGATGCTGATGGTGGTGTTATAAGCCAGTAGACGGCAGACGCTGAGGCCAGCCCCCCACCACCCCCACAATCCCTCTCTACTTCCTGTTCCCATTTGTTCGGTGCGAGCTCTAAACCTCTCCTGTGGGATTAGAGATGTAATCCATTTTCCTGCACTATGCCGGGGTCTTATCTTTACTGCTGGTGTTTTTGTTGTTGTTGTTGTTGTCGTTGTTATCTGATTCCCGTGGAGGATGTGCGCTGCCGGGGTGTGTACACGAGCTACGTCAGGGCTTTGTAGAGTTTAATACAGCATTATGCATTAGCGACCCCCTCCTAATCAAACAATGATTCCCTGCACAACAGCGGGATCACTCTCGCATGGTTTTAAAAAAAGAAAAAGGTCACATCTGTGATTTCCCCGAGGAGTCGGCTTCCCTGAACGTTTGGGGAAACGAAAAGCCCCCGGTAAGCCAAGGTGGAAACTGGGTGCTGAAGGGGCACATGGGTTATTCAGAGACACCTGCTGTACCTGCCTCTTTTTTTTGTTAATGCATACTATTCTACGGTGAGCTGTCAAGCTGGACAGCACCCTCTTAAGGAGTCGCCTCACGGACTACTATTCTTTTATTTATACTGTCTGATGTGTCGTCGCTGGAAGCTCCGCCATTTTGGCTCTATTGTTGTACCAGGTGCCTTCTGCCCCTATTGTTTTGAGAAATGGGAAATCCACTGGTGCTTTCAAACAAGACCACCTTTGTGCTGCTTACGGTTCTTCGTCTCTTATCTATTGTTTGAAATGCACAGCTCCCCGGAGAACTAAAATGCCTTTCAGGCTTATCTGGTTTTTGAATGCTGTCCAATATTTTTTTCCATGCTAAATGGCTACTCCAGGATATTTGTTGTGTGTATAGTCCACACAAGAGAAGAAACCCTCGATCTAATGCCTAATACTGAGACTACTAAAGCCGAACATGAAGGGAATAGATCCTTGGTCGCTTCAAACTACTGTGACACATCTGCTCGCCGACAATAACCATCATGACACGGGCAGTAGGAAATTCACTGAACATAGAACAAAATACAACAGAGCAAAGACCACACGTTTGAGTTTAATTCCTGTGTTATTTTTATGTGGCAGCTGTAATGTCAAAGACAAACTTCTCTAGGGACAAGTAAAGTAATCTTGAATTCTGGCTTCAACCACGCTGTCATATTTGTCTTCCAAAGGCCTTCCTATTTCATGTCAGTGTGTATAAATGGTGGTGATAAATAGCGTAGCATGTTTGTGTTACTCTTTTGCTGTCCACTAAGGGACTTAGATGAAACCCTTATGCTAATCTGCTTCTGAACGACTTTGAAGTCAGAAGCCAACGTCTAACCGTCTGAGCTCGGCTTCATCACGGTAATGTGCGGTGGCACAGGTGACAGGGGGGAGGGGGGGCAGGCAGGAGGAAGGGGGGGGGGGGG
>OOFB01025288.1:7003-25646 GCA_900323305.1 Trachyrincus murrayi
GTAGGTGAAACAGGTGAAAAAAAAGTTGTACTTGACCCTGTGTGTCATAACAATTTCAATTTTTTTTTGTCATTTAGCAGACGCTTTTATCCGAAGTGACTTAAACAGTAGTACAGATACATGTCATTAATGAGCAGGTGGGGGTTAGGCATCTTGCTCTCAGAGGCCTATGGGTCAGTTGTAGATATTGGGGATCGAGCCCAGTACTTTTTGGCTGGGAGTGTAACTAGCCAGTACACGATACTACCCCTACTCCTCATGACGTAATTCAAGTTTCTGTATTTGTCTCATACTCAGTGTACAAGTATATGTGCAGTGAATTGACTTGGCAAATGTCATTCGCCAAATTACTTATTGACCCCCATTGCACCATTCATGTTGCTTTAATTACGACCATACTGTTCCCTTTGTACCAAATCAAGTGTCGAAGTGGCCTTTGGTTGGTTGAGTTGGACCATCTAGAAAGCTCCTCCACAGTCTCCAAGCAGCAGCTGCAGCTCGTCTGCTCCTTAGACATGATCCACCACACGGGAGCGCACTCACACCGGTTGGTACCGGGGGATGCTGTCATGTCACCATGGGAACCAGGCGTGAGGAGGTACGGGCCTGGGGTGGTGACTGCTGAGATGGAGCACCAAGATTCTCTGAGTGGTAAGCGGGAGGAGGGGTAAACCAGTTTGTTTACTGAGGTGCAATACGTATTATTATTTGATTATTGTTATTATTTAGTCATTTAGCAGAAGCGGTTATCCAAAGCTGCGGTAGACTTAACACTGCCAGGGTTAGGGGTTTGTTTCCCACTTGGGCCACCCATGCTAAGAATGTATGCACTCATGGTATCGTAAGATGCTTTGGATGAAAGGTTTTGATATATACATATATGCACACTAACTTATAAACTGATCTAGTCTAGTCTCACTCTATAACATCCTGGATAGCATTTTCTTTTTACATAATTATCCCACTCCTTCCTACACGGAGTAGCTGCCGGCGGTACAAGCCTCTGGGTGTGGATGTGGAGTGGCTGCGTGGCTCTGGTGCCCAGGTCCCTGGTGGTCCCCATCCCATCCTCTGACTACAGCAGGCTAGTCCGGGGGCTCCAGCAGGGAGTCACAGCATTGTCACACAGCTGGCCTTGCACCCCAATCCCTCCCTGGGCTTACCCAAGCCAATCAGCACCTGCTACTTGTTACCGCCATCCCATCCCATGCCACTGGCCGTCCATGTGTGCCTGCGCCCTGGGGTGCAGGGATGGATGCGAGAGGGTAGAGCTGGAGAAGCAGGCGAGTCTCCTGTTGGAGAACCTTGCGGCTACAGAGGCGGCAAGGAGCAAGTCCTCCCTCGCCATGGCTGAAGGGGTGACCATCGTGGTGTCACCTCCGCGGGTCAGGCCCAAGAGAAACCAGAACAGACCTCTGTGGAGGTACTGGAGGAGGAGCACTCCTGAACCACAACATAGGAAGCCAGGTGAGGAGGTTAAGTCACCTCTTATACATCCATGTCCTCCTCCTGAAAGAGCCACCATTTTACCACCAGTCATAACAAGTTACAAGCCATTGCAAAATCGATCGCTTTGTGACATCACACGTGAGTGTCCACTCGGGTGTTTGATGGACAGATCAACACCAATGACCTCATGCCAGCCAGTGGACCACTTGTGATGTCACAAAGGGGGGATCGATTTTGAAATGTCTACTCAATGTGACACCTGGTGGTAAAACAGGGCCCCATTGACTGAAAATCCAAATATCATTTTTGAGTGCAGCTACTCCCATTAAACCCCTTGTGTTTACACGTTTGAGTACTGAGTATTGAGTACATTTGTTTATTTACATAATCCAGGGACGGCAGTGCCAAGAAGAGCGTTACAGCCTGCACGGTTCAGCTTCCCCGTGCTCCAGGTCAACCTGTCACCCAATCACAGCTCAATGTTTAAAACACTTCCTGGTTCTGCCAGGAGAGCAGACGTCAGAGAAGTCTTTGAAGGGACTGATTTCAAACCCAGACCACCTGCTGGGTCTTGAACGAACACACCTACTGCTGTTCACGCGAGGATGAATTAATCCAGATAAACAATACTATGCTCACTTTACTTCTGTATGATTATTGATTTGTAAGACTCTTGAGATGTAACTAACTCACCAAGTAATGAAGATAAAAATATTTCTAATGGCCTTGTCTTTCCGTTTCCTATAGCTACCCTTCACTCTGTCCACTTACAGTATCTAGGTCACGCAGCACTTAGTTACTCCAATTTTGATTGTATACTTTAATTGTTCTCAGCCTCATTTGTAAGTCACTTTGAACAAAAGTGTCTGCCAAATTACTAAATGTGATGTAAATGTAAAACACATGCTACGACTCAAGAGTACAAATAAAAATATTCTTTATTGTAAAACTGATTGGCACAAGTGCATGAAGATTGTTAGTGCAATTCAAGAAGCCCTGGGGAGAAAACAAGAATTTAAATAATAACTCAAGGTCAAATAAAATACTGTACACATATGGCATCCCATTAAGCAACAAATACAAACAACAATGTTGTCAAATTTGAAAAAAAAAAGGAAAATATAAAGAGATGAGTTAAAGGGCCCCGATTTCACAACCAGGTGTGGTGTTGATGATCTATTACACTCAATTTCACATCTCACATGTGATGCACTGTAGGAGTGACATCAAATGTGCCAACCGGTAGGCTGATCCATCCATCATTAATCTGGGTGGACACCCCCACGTGTGATGATATAATATAGTGGCCCTTTAAGGGGGGGAATAGGTGGAATAGATGGCACAGTTTTATTGTGTTCTGTGACAATCAAAAGTTAACCGACGGGTCAGGAGAGGGGTGAGAGGTCAAAGACGAGTGTGATACTATCTCCGGCGTGGAGGCTGACCCTCTGGGTCTGCTGGTGGGCGTGGGGCATACCAGCCGTGATGGTGTAGGACCCTGGGGACACCTCAATGTGGAAGTCTTCACTTGGTAAAGAGCGGTCCTGAAGAGAACAACAATAACCACGCCTGAATTATTTTAAATGGCTGCTCTGTAAATATTCTACATTGTTGTGTTTTCACTAGAAATTAACCTTTTGCTTCCAAACACCTATTTGCAACTGCTCTTGAATGCATCTAACTGTTAATGACATCAGAAGTCAACAAGTCTACTCAGTAGATTATACCAGCTGGTAGGTGTCCAGCATACATCTGGATGGACACCGTCCACGGGAACCATCACGCTTGGCTATTTTCAAATATAAAGGTCCATTCAGTTGAGATGCCGTGGGACACCTGCGCATTGCTAGGTCGGGCGCCCTCAGTGTGCGTTAAAACACACAGTCTCACAAATCAGACTTCAGATTAACATCTAAAGTCTGATGGCAGACAAGCTCAAATCTGGGTGAACGGAGCGTTTCATTTTCTTTCGCTTCAAAGTTATTTCGACCAATCATGTTGCTGGGGGTGGGGATCTGTAGACGCGCGTTACATGGAATGGGTCTCTACTGGAAACAACCTGCCCGGCGGAACCACAACAAACATGATATGGCTGACCATCGGATCGAGAAGAGGACTGATAACTAAAAAGATAGCATCGTCTTCCCATGGTCCCTCCTTGGCCAACAGCGAACACAGACTCGGCCAGCACCGGGAAACTAAACTTTTCCTGTAGCCGGTGGGAAGGAAGACAAGCTAAAACGTCCTGTCCGGACACCAATGTCCTTATACAAAATGTATATAGGTTTAAAATCAAACCTGTGTAGTAGACTGGCCACTGTAGAAATACATTTGTTAAAATCGTCTTCTGAAACCTCCATCTTGCCACTCATGAATGAGTTTATCTTCCAACAAAACAGTAACAAAACAGGAAACACTGCATAACTCTGCCCCTCCCACTTTCTGGTTTCCGGCCCAGGTGCTGTGCAGTCTCCCCCCAGAAGTTCGGCTATAGCAGGGGTCCTCAATTACAAATCTCAAAGGTCCGAAAAGAGCATTTTCAATAAGACAAAGGTCCAGAGAGGATTTGTTTCTGTGAAAAAATAACTAAAAGTTGTACCATTGACATAATTGGTCCAGGATTTGCGTTCTCAATTGGTAAAAATAGGACCACTAACATCAATGACGTACCCTCTTATATTAGAAAATGGTGTCTGTTCCCCTTTAACCTATACCATTTCTTGTAAGTGTGTTCTGTCCTTACTGGGTTGGGTGTCTTCCTGCCAGGAGCTGTGCATGCGACACTCAATGGTGCAATGGTCTGATCCATCAATAGTCTGTCTCTCACACACACACACACACACACACACACACACACACACACACACACACACACACACACACACACACACACACACACACACACACAAAAGCTCTGCACTAATGAGATTTTGAGACAGTCATTTGTGCAGATTAGGATGGAGATTAACTGAAATTACTTCCATCTAACGAGTTTCAAAAAATGCAATCTGAGCAGTCGTGAAGTCAGACAAATTGGGTTCCATAGGAGCAAGTGCGAGGGGCGTTGTTAAAACCCATGTCAAACTCACTTGACCTAGGGTGCACAGCCAAAAGAAATCTACCACTCTGGAAAAGCATTTTCAGCCGTAAGTAGCAGACTTCTCGTATATTACAGAGAGTGTCCCCCGTTTAACAACTTTATACATTTTAGTCAAAAATAACAGAATTGTTCACCAACACTTTGTGAGACCCAAACAGAACCCAAACAGAAGTTGGGTTTACTTACACTTTAATATCACTGGAAGCCATGAATGCACTGAGATGCTGTTTCATCCTCTTATTTGTGCTTTTATTAGGCTGTTGTCTGTGAAGAAGGCCCTTACTTGTTTCCAGGCTGGTGGTTGTGGTGTTGTTCTGCCAGCAGCCCGAGTTCGGTGTGTGTGAAACCTGGACACATGGGTTCTCTCAGCTCCACTGAACTCAGAGCAGTGGTCCGACCTATGGAAATTCTAGAACACGCACAGTAGAACTCACTGGTCATCCATTTTAAGGGCCCCTATTTTACCACCAGATGACATGTTGATGAGCCATTTCAAAATCTATATATTTGTGACATGACAATGTGGGAGTGTTCCACTGGGGTTGGAAGGACTTGATTGGTGGACTGTGTCAACTGGTAATCCAGCCTACGGAGTGAAACTCCGTATTGAATATCCAAATTAAAATAACCTACATATTGGAATATCGGTCACAGCTGGAAGACAATCAAACAGTGCCACCTCACCATGCATTGATGTGTAGTCTGTGCCATGAACGCTCCAATTGTTTCAAAGGCTTCGTCGAGATTTGTAGGCCTATGCGTTCTCTGCAAACAAAAACAATGACATCAAAAAGAAGATACAGGTTCGAACTATTCGAACAACTATTCGAATCACGCAAATGAGTTGCTATGCAAAATAGTGATTATGACGCACCTCAAGAGGATTTTGCCCATCTTCATGATCCGTTGTGGGAGTTCGTAATGTTGGATTAGCGTAGTCTACACTACGCCTTGAAGCCCGCTCCAGTACCTCCAAGCCAAGAAGTGCCGAACGGCGCAAAGAAGACTCTAGCCAGTCTTGGTTCGCCATGAACTGCTACAAACCACAACCGCGCTAAGATTTGTTCGATTGGAAAACTTCAAAAGATTGACAGCTACCATCCGTAAACATGACATCACAATTGTCTCTACAGCGGCAATTACGCTGTAAAAAAACGCTACTAGAACGTTCAACAAGTTAAATGTGATGTGTTCATACTAGGCCTACAGTAGACTATCTGGCAGGTTGTAAAATGTACCATGACAAATGACCCACATTCTCAGAAACGAAGGGTAGAGAATATTGCCAACATTTTAGCGCGCAGTTGAAAGCATACCGTTTAGTTGAGGTGTTATGGTTTGGATGGACAGGATATCCTGGAGCACAAATTCCGCCTCAGTCTCAAATGTCCTACTTCTCGTTGGTTCAGATTACAACGCAGGTGGTCCAACCTACACGTATTGGACCCTAGATTATATGCAATGCAATATTAACAATTGTGTAGTGGGGACACTGGCACCCCACATTATCAAATTTGGGATGCTTGTTTGAATGTTGTCATGCATGTAAATACAAAATAAAGTAGCAAAAAGTACTAAATTATGTAGCAATTTATGTACAATGAAGAATTTCCAGGATCCATGAGCAGAAACGGTCATCAGCTAGTGAACCTGCCCTGACATCCCATGTTTAACACAAAATTAAACGATACATATTCCCATTCCACAACCTAACCATTTTATGTCAGTTTGACACTTTTTAAAAGTTGACACTAAATAAACAACGGCCAGGTCGACTTTCAGAAATGTAACGTATCCCATTAACCTTGCCAATTGTCAAAGTGGTAAACAGAGACTGCCAATTCATAATATATGGGAGTTTATATTCTTAGTCATTGAACAGCATTATTTTGAGGTGCACATTAGACTGAAATCATGTTCTTTACAAGTGACCAAGACAGATGCACCACTGTTTTAAGACAGTGAGATCCACTTTGGTGAGAAACCACAGATGACTCAGAAATCAGGTCCCCTTTATACATTTATTTTTGCAAAAAAAACATTGAGGTTCTCTATGCTGTCAACACACAGGCTCCTCCCACGGCCTTGATCTTCTCTTCGGCCAAGCGGCTGAAGAACTTGGCCTTAACGATGACTGGTTGCTTAGGCAGCTTGCCTTTGCCCAGCACTTTGTAGTAGCCCTGAAGAGAAGGAGAAGGACATCAACATACATCTGGACATTCAAACACCACAACTGTCCTTTCGCCATTCAGAAATATGTATACTTTTGGAATACAAACATTTGCCAGTTGCAAGAGACTGACTACTGCTAGACTGAGCACCTATTTCACAGAACAGACATTAAGAGTTTGATTTTGGTGGAGGGGAAATCTTTCCTTGGGATTAATCCAGTCTCTCCTCACTAGATTCATTAACTGCCATTTTAATAAAACAATTGCTTTGTTTGCTGCGTTTCAGTGTTACTTGGCAACTATAATTGCATCAATTCACTTAAAATACTGTAAGTCAATATACATTGAATGAACTACTTTCCACAATTTCTTCAAAATCAAACAAAGATCTCTATAGATGCTGGTATACAATTAAGTCTAGTACGAATCTGAAAACCAAGCCCACCAAGTAGTAACCACAAATCACTACAATCTGTTCACTGGTTTCAAACATTAATGCCAAAACCAGAACCTAGTAACTGCTGGTCCAAGCATCATTACAGCAGGGACATTTAAACAAGCCAACTGCCAGGCCGGGATATAGGTTAACACATGTGTTAACATGTATACATGTGTTCACTAACCTAGAAAAATTATGTAATCTACCCACACAGCTACCATTATTTATTCCATTAACTTAGCTATGAGGATTTTCTAGCACGGCAAGGCATCCTACAGACAGACCATGCAGGATACTTACAGCCCGCACAGCGTCAATAATGGGGGCGGGTCCCTCTGGCTTCTTGCCATAGTTCACCCTGGTCTGCTCGCTCACAAGAGTCCACAACTTGTCCAGGTTGATGGTGGGGCAGTGGGTGGTGTTCCTCTTGAGATGGTAGTGTCTCATACCCACCTTACCAAAGTACCCGGGATGGCTGCACACACACAGCACAACAAGATATGATTAATGTGATGCAAGCATTCCTTGTTGAGGTTCAAATAGTTTTTTTAATTTTGAAGAAATGTAATTTTTTAGTAGTCCATGAAAAAGAACTGGGCCCAGCTAGGACCCATTCAATTTGAACACCCTTTGCTGCCCAATAACCATTTACATCATACAGTTGCCCTAGGCCCATGTCAGAGCAGCAAAAATCCAAGATATTTCTTGACTGTAACTGCCCATGTGGGTGACTGACCAACCAGATAGCCAGTCGGAGAGTAGGACCAGTCTTTGATCTAAGAGAACTCTAGCACACCAAGACAACCCTGCGCGTCAAGGCGAGACTCTAGTCTCTATATGTGGTTAAACTGACTTCATGCTCTACTACAAAACAAAGCAGCCGGTCATATCATGCATCAAAATAAAGTTTACATTTAAGCACCTTATAGTTTATCCAACGTTGGGGGTAGTTCTCCCCAGTAAATAAAAGTAAACCATAACATACATCGAGAAGGACAGTTGGTGTTATCTTGAAGGGAAATCAGAAGGACAACTTACTATTTGTCAAAGTTGATTCTGTGATGATGCATACCACCAGCATTACCACGACCTCCAGGATGCTTTCTGTGCTTACCTGTGAACGACAGGAATGTTGCTACTCAGTAAAACAGTCTCAACTCAAAGGGCAATTACAACACTTAAGCAGTGTAAACTCACCAATGCGACCATGTCCGTGGCTGACGTGCCCACGAAGCTTCCTGGTCTTCGTTTTCTTGGTAGGCTATACGGATGAACATTAACATGTTAGCAATAATACAGCAAACCAAGACAAGGGAACATCTTAACCAGTTTGAGACAATACGTGTCAGGCAGAAATTGCAATGTCTAGCCACACGAAACGGCTGGACGCGTGACTGGGGAAGATCGGTTAGACTAGCCATTATAAGAAGGCTAACAACCAATTACACCATACACGTTTGATCGTCCCATACATTTCGCCCAATTTAAAACAAGTTCAACCTACAAGTTTGGCGTGGTTGATAGACTTGTGCTATTGAAAATGAATCAACAAAAGGTACCGTGTGGTTTTGAATTGCTTCCCCAAATGCCTAGCATCATGCTAGTTTGGGCAAATTCCACGTTAAGACTGTCACCAACATAACATTTATACAAATAACCAATTACAACGACGTGCTTCCCTGAACTAAATAGTCACTGTGCATGTGTTTAAACCATGTGGGCAATGTTTGGTTGCTGTTAAAACCGGAGGCCCGGCAAATACGGACTCCACGATAGCAGACCGTGTTTACTCATCGATACTGTCAATACAATTCAGGCACCCGCAGTATGACTATACTGTGCTAGTAAATGTTGTCCAAATGTTATTTTCTCTGTAGATGAACAAGGATGGAGGTAGATTTGACTCGAAGTAAAAGCACAGGGATTCATGACAGCACCTACCATCTTGGAGGTTAGTTGAAAGAGGAACGGGATTACGAGATCTCTCGATTTTGAGCGAGATTTGCGGCTTGATGTTTACGTAAAGAAAAAACTACAGCGACACCTAGCGTATCAGTGGTATACGTGAAAGGACATTTTAATATAAACCGCGTATACGACAGGGACAGCAAAATCTGACAAATCTCACATATAATTAAAGTAAAATACACACACACACACACACACACACACACACACACACACACACACACACACACACACACACACACTCTCTTCTTCATTTTTTCTATTTTGTGGTTTACATGTATATCTTATATTATTATTATTATTATTATTGTATTCCGATGTCTCACATGCACTCTGAATGGAAGTCAAACACATTCATTCATTCCCTCATTTGTGTGAATGGATGTTTTGATGAATTGATCCTTACTGTAACATTATGTCAAGTATTCATAAAAACATCATTAGCCATTCAAAAGCTGGCATGATTTTATAGTTGAGGTGCACAACAATAACATGATAATTAAAGCCTTGGGAGTTGAGATCGTTTTCCCCCTTGGTACTGGATTCATGAAAAGATCAACCCCCCCTTATCTTCACATCACAGCCTCGATTTGCTGTTTGTTTGTTTCAAAGCAGGCATTGTAATATCACACTTCCATGTAAGGGACTACGCTTTAAATAATGTAATAATGTAATATCAGAGTGAGACCAAACTCATCAGCATTATTGCTCCTCCTGTCATTATGTAACATAGTATGATCTCTAACATAGCATTTCTCTTCATTTGTTGTTGCATGGGATTTTCATCATCCTAGATTGCAATGAGGATCTCAGCCCACTAGGTTATTATTATCCGGTTTGATTTGTTCTGCTGTCTTACTCTGCTGTCAACACTTTGAGACTCAACAGAGTGTTAATAGCATCTTCTCCTTGTGTCTTTATCCTCAGAGAGAGGGTTCAGTCGCCCCAACAGCGCCATGGTAACTTGCCCTGTGGGCCAAGCTGTTGCCCTGTGGGCCAATCCCACCAGTGGCCGTTTCACCTGAGACTGCATGGCTCAAGAATCCTGGAGCCGAGCCCCAGAGCAGTGAGAGAGATGGGAGTGACAACATGTAGCTCCTGGATCTACCGATGGGAAAGAGCATAAAGGGTAAAGCTATAAATAATACATGTTCTCAGCGTGGCGATAATAGTTGGTATTTTTCGTAATCATTTATGGGGCTAATCATTCATTTGGCTATAAATCCAGCCCCATGCGCGATGAGAAGGTAAAATCATTCAGTCAGTCATTTAACAGCCGGCTCCACAAGAGCCTCAGAGATGATGATGATGGGGTTAGACATCGCTGGACGTAGCAAGATGGTGGGTCTGTCCTCTGAAAGGCTGAGGAGATCAACTGCTGACCCTGATGGAAGCACAGCGTCATTACTCAAGAGAATCAGGTAGAGTGAAGCATCGGGAAAAATACTGGACTTCATAGCTATGTTGGAATGGACAGTGTGTGTGTGTGTGTGTGTGTGTGTGCTGTGGTGAATGACCACAACATTTGTTCCTTAAGTGATTTAAATGCTGCATTGAGGTTCTTCATAGCATAGTGGTTGGTAAAATCACTTCCTAACTCAATGAGCGGAGGTTTCAGTGTTGACATTTATGTTCTAAAATTCCCCAATTTCTGACCTCTCAGTCACCTTAGGAGATAATACATTTCCAGTAGAATACCTATAAAAGCATCAATTTGTTTGTTGTCATAACGACATGACTACAAGTGTACCCTGAATATTATACAGGATTCACCCCGAGGCCCAGAGGATTCTGGGTAATTCCTGCATCGCCATAGTGTGCCTGGAACGTCTAAAAGTCCCAGCTGTCCCTCGTCAGATCGTACCCTCTACGGCTTTGAAGCCAATGATGATTCTGACACGCTCTCCATGCCAACCACATCCCGAGTCTTCATTGGTCGATTCTGATTCTCATCAGGTATGACAATGATAGGACCTTAAGTATTCATACAATATACAGGATAGTGTAGTGGCTAGGGTGTTCTGGGTCCGTCCCCCATGTCCACAGCCTACCTGCTCCTTAATGATATGCATCTGGATTCACTGTCACTTTGGATAAAAACAACCTGATAAATTACTAAATAGTAGTACTATAGTAGTAGTAGTATAGAGACAACTCCAAACTAGACGGGTTGAATTAAAAGTTATTGTAAAGTGTATTGTTAAGTAAAATGAGAAAAAAATGGTTTTAGTTTCATTAAGGTATATACAATGTCTCTTTGTACAGTATGGTTTCAATCCAAATACATCCGACATAGAAGACACAACCAAAGTGTCCCCTCCAGCTCAGCCACCAGTGCCTCCAGACTTGAACACTTCTGACACTACCACTACAACACCTTGGACCCCTGAACCCCTGTACTTCCCCGGCAGCCCAGTGGAGCCAGAGGAGTCCAGCTTCCACGGTGAAACTCACTCCCACACGCCGTACCTTCACTTCCAAAGCAGCTGGGATCATCTAGCGAGAGCAGAAACTACTGAATTGGAACCGCTGGATCTAGATCTAGATCCAGACCAGGACATGGTGATCCAGGTGGATCCAGATCGGGAGTCGCCCACCCCGGAAGGGGATCAGGATCAGGACGTGCTCCTGGTGCTGGAGGATGATGCCTTGCCTGAAGCAGAGGTGGTGTTTAGACGCGCGGTGGAGGACGCCAGAGATCAGAGGGACCTCCATTGCTCACTAATCGAACAGGAAGTTATTGTATCCATCCAACAGGAAGCTGTAGTATCCATCCAACAAAAAGCTGTTGTATCCAGGCAACAGGCAGCTGTTGTATCCATCCAACAGGAAGCTGTCATATCCCGGCAAGAGGAAGCTGTCATATCCAGGCAACAGGAAGCTGTTGTATTCAAGCAACAGGAACCTATCGTATCCATCCAACAGGAAGCTGTCATATCCATCCAACAGGAAGCTGTTGTATCCCGGCAACAGGAAACTGTCGTATCCAGGCAACAGGAAGCTGTCGTATCCAGGCAACAAGAACCTGTCGTATCCAGGCAACCATCTGACGGACAGATGGAGAGCGATGATTTTTGTGGCGTGTGTCTGATCGGAGGAGAGCTGCTCTGCTGCGACTGTTGTCCTAAAGTATTCCACCTAAGCTGCCACATACCTTCTCTCGTCACCTTCCCCACGTAAGTCTCTCTTGCTTTATTTTTTACTAAAATAAAAGCTGGGCCCTACTGATGAAATTAAATATCACAATATTTTAGACCCAATTCCCAATAACCTTCCTTATCGCACTTTGCTAGTATGAGGGGTTTCTAGCTCATCATAAGATAATTTGTAGAATCATCATTAGTAATGATCAGTAAATCAAAAACAGGAACAATTCACTGTAATACAGTCTGCAAGGCAGAGAAAGAAAAATGTTTGAGGTATATTGCAAAGACATTTCAAAGACACTTTCAAAATACATACGAGCATGCATATGAAAAAGGGTTTTAAACCTTCACTGTGGCTCCGATAATGTTAAAACAAGCAGCTCAATAAACCAGACAGTAATACTGCTTCTAACCAGAGTCCCATCTGTGGCCCACAGGGGGGACTGGCTCTGTACTCTGTGCCGGAGCGACCAGGACCCAGCGGAGGTCTACGCCTGTGAGAGTGCACCCTCTAGTGGGGAGAGGAGAGCTCCGTACACCCTGTCCACCAGGGACCAGAGGGTAAGCTCCACCATGCAGCTCTGCTAGGAGGTGCATGGCTGCTCACTGGTGACAGAGAAGGTGTCGGTATACAGTGTAACTGTACAGGTAGGTAAAGTTCTTTACAAGAGCCCTGGAAAGTCCTTCTACTGTCTAAGAAGTATTCCAATCCCAGCACTCTAAAAGTTAAAGTAATGAGTTAACAGCAAAGTAACAAAGGTAAACAGAAGTAAAGCAATTTTGAGCAATGGTGTTTTTGTAGTTATATCTACACAAGACAAATGGTGTACACCTAGCTACTGAAGTGATGCTACTGGAATGTTTGTTTCTTTGGGAGGAAGGTCATAGAAGCTTTGAAGAATAGTATTTTATTTATGTGTGTGTGTGTGTGTGTGTGTGTGTGTGTGTGTGTGTGTGTGTGTGTGTGTGTGTGTGTGTGTGTGTGTGTGTGTGTGTGTGTGTGTGTGTGTGTGTGTGTGTGTGTGTGTGTGTGTGTGTGTGTGTGTGCGTGCATGCATGTGTGTGTTCTCTCTGCAGAGGTGTGAGAAGCTGACTCTGCTGCTGCTCTGTCACCTCCTCAGTGCTCCATTCCACGAGGCTGTCAGCCCATTGGTCAGTCAGAAACACCGTCATACGCGTTCATATTTGATTGGGTTATCATTCCATCTCTGCGTACTTCAATATCCTGTACCTAGAAGGTGGAATGTGACTTATTGGCTCAGGCAGATTACTTTGCTTGCAAGATATGAGAAGAGTTGTTATGTATTTATGTGAGAAGACCCATCAATGCAGTTCTAATGTAAATCATCCTAGTCCGAGTGGTTATAATCACAACTTTATGTTTGCAAGGCCTCTACTGCTGTTGGGGAAATGATCATTATAACCACTAGGACTGGGAGGATTGAAATTAGAATTCCATTATAATTATCTCTTCAAAGCACCGTCAACACAAAGCAATGCAGATGAACAGCCAATGTAGCAAAGCTTTCCCCATTGTTCTATGATAAGTCAATGATGTCCTCTTTTTCTCTCCATGGTTGTGGTTTGTGATGGGGGACCCAGGCCCGTAACTACTACCAGATTATCAAGCGACCCATGGACCTGTCTGTGATCCGGAGGAAGCTGGACGAGAGCAACACACTGCACTACTTCACCCCAGAACACTTTGTGGACGACGTCCTTCTGATGTTCAGAAACTGTGCCACCTTCAATTATGTAAGTTGTCTACTTGGCACAGAAATGTCAATTTCACTACGAAGTCAAGTAGAAGTAAATGTTTTTGTTTATTTTCCAAAGTAGCAAATACATGTATCTACTATTTAGTGATTTAGCAGATGCTATTATTCAAAGTGACTTACAGTAAAACATTTTAGATGCCATTAATGAGCACGTAGAGGTTACACATCTTGCTCAAGGATGTCTATGTGCATGGTAGATGGCAGACATTAGGGTTTGAGCCAATAACGTTTTGTCTGGGAGTCAACGTTAGAACCAACAGATTAACAGTAAAAGATTTCCCTACTTGTCTAAAGTAGGGTTTTTTCATTTTCAAAGTAGCACATAGGGTTAAAGTTCAAGATCGAGTATAGGAACAGGATAAGAATGAACAATTTGTCTTATCTTGTCATGTTGTTTTAGGGACAGGATAGTGTAGTGGCTAGGGTGTTCGACTCCCAGCCAGAAGGCACTGGGTTGTACCTCCACATGTCTGCAGCCTAACCTATCCTTGAGCAAGATGCCCTATCATACCTGCTGCATAACAACATGAATTCCTTTTGGATAAAAGAGCGCGGTTGTCATCCACCTTCGCAGCCAGACTCGGAGGTGGCACGCGCGGGTCGCGACCTGGAAGTGTTGTTCCTGGAGCAGCTCCGGCAGGTCTTCAGTGACCGGCCTTTCCCGACGGCCAGCCAGGAGCGAACCGACCAGGCCCGTCTCCACTGGCTCAACAGGAAGAGGAAGGAGAACTACAGGAAGAAGAAACATGTTTTTGGCAGGAAAAGATACTTCCTTTGATCAATGTTAAATAGTTGAATGACCTTGTCTGACCTTGTGTGAAGGCTGACTTCTACTGCCACATAGTTCTACAAAGCGCATAGCACATTGTGTAAACTGTTTTGGTCTTTGTCGAAGGCGCAGTTCATGATTCATATACCCAGCTGCTTACTTTGGTAAAGATGATGCATTTTGTGTACTTTATTTTCCTAATGGAACTCTAAAGACATCTAAGAAACATGCATTCTGAATCAAATCCAAACTTTAGGGACTTCAATCTGGTTGGTGTGTGCAGTTTACAATGTGAATATTACATAATACAGTAGGAGTGAAAAATATTGCATCCTACAATAGCTAACAATTTATTCTAGTAGACAAAGCAGAAATTCCTTCTTGACATAAATTGTCAAGAAATAATTTAAAATGGAATACACTGCATTATATTATTATTTTACCACTAGAGGGCGCGCATGTACTGAATCGTGTCTGTCTTTACTAAATGTAGGTTGGGTACATTTGTTGCCCAATAACAACACTAAATAGCTCTGCAGGGGTCCCGATGACAAATCCCCCTGCAGCTTTCCGGTAACTCTGTGCCTTTTACTGTGCCAAATGTCTCACAAACATCACCAGTCAAGAACTCATTCAGCCGGTGTTTTAGACGCAGAAGAATGGCTTCTCCGTTCAGGAATGCAATTAAGCTACTGCGCAAATTAAATTATTTACATTATTTCCAGCATGTCGTTAAGATTTTACGAGAATTATTATATTGTGGCAACAAATTAACAATACCATCACTCGCACCAAACATGACTACCAAACAGAGAGGCATTTGTCCTGTTATATTTTTTTAATTTATTTCAGGCCTATAAAGACCATTTTGTTTACTTTATTCATACATAAACTATTTTTTTTGTAGAAAAGACTCTTTCAGAATAAGATACTCAATTCTACATTGATTTAAGACAGTAATGATTACCACAAAGTGGTAATGTGTTGGTGCTGGTTTTTGATAGATCTCGAATTGTACATTTGCTGTAGCCATGCTTGATTTTTTTCTTTGTTTATTGTTGTATGTTAGATGCTACATTTATACTATTAGGCTATTCAGGAGACTATTTTCTATTTATTGAAAACGTAATTCAAATAAACATGATATTAAGAGCTTGTAACTCCACATCTGTACTTAATATAGGCCTATATGCCTAATAGTTATGACATCAGATAGATCGTACAGCTGAATGATTTGTGTCTTGGTTCCCTCTGGAGCCGCATCCAAATACTTCTGCTGGTACACCAGTGTGGTCATATGTTTAATAAGTCAGACATTTCTGAAACTTAGAAAAGAGCAACAGTGCGTGTCTGCTCAGTCTGTTTGCATGGGAGACATATCACTTATTTCATGACTCTATCCAGGGCATTTTAGTGGAGCATACCCGCCCACCCCAGCTGCTCTTATCTGGTAAACCCAACAGACACCGCTGATAAAGCCTGTAGGCCTACTGCTAGCCATCAACACATTGTGTTGTCTTTGAACCGTGAGCTCATCCAGTGAGTTAGCCATGTTATCCAGTGGGGTCTCAGAGGGTCTTGTTGTGATGAATGTAAAAAGAGAAATGGAGAAGGCTGGTGAGATCTTATCAAGAAGGCTTTACTCCCCGTCTGCTCTTCATTCCAGAAAATATAAAGCACTTTGTTATTGTTTCCTTGTACCTTTTATTCTTTATTTGTTCTTTCTTTCAGTCTTTCCTCCTTTCAAGTACCGTCTCTCTCTCTCTCCCCCTCTCTCTCTCTCTCTCTCTCTCTCTCTCTCTCTCTCTCTCTCTCTCTCTCTTGCTCTCTTTAATATTTTAATAGTACTGTAGTACTACTGTACATTGTGCACTTCCACAGTATTATTTTTTTAATGTTTTAAACGTGTCTGGAGGCAGAACAGAACTGGTGTTTGTATTGGAAGGTGCTGAGAGCTATATACTGTAATAGTATAATCTCAGAATGAATGGTCAGTGGATCGTCGTGGATCGTGGAGGGTCTTCAGGTTTATTTGTTTCTATAGCCAGCGGCTGGAGCACCGCTATCTATTCCAGGAGTTGTGTTATTCCAAGAAGAGAAAGTTTGGAGTTTTCTTTTCATATTTCCTCACAAGAATGCTCTCGTATGAAGATGGAGGTGTGGGTGAGTCTGGGGTTCCCTAGGATCACAACACCAGAACAACCATTTCTCCATACCTTCTCCCTGGAGTGGGGTGTGTGAGAGGAGCAGGAGGGTGTGTGGAAGGGGAGGGAGGGTGGTTAGTGGGATTGCACTTAAAGACCAATAATTATGACCTCATATCATTCAAATTCATCAGGGTGAATTCTCTGGTTGGTGTTGATTTGATCGGGTACGACCAGCACACATCCACATCTGTTCCGGTTCTCGCTATCAGTCTTTCTTAGTAATACCCAGCATGTAATGTTTGTCGCTGGGCTAATGCACTAAGTACAGATTTCCGAAGTTCGGAATTTGTTAATCTGTGTTGAGTGCATCCACATTTCCTTCACATGAAATTAGGCCTAAAACTGGAAAAAACTACCAACGGCAACCTACAACTTTACACCACCGTTTATCTGAAGGTGTGACACAGCCGACATAACCCTATACATAACTTAACCATCTCTAACCCAATACCTAACTTAACCATCTCTAACGCAATACCTAACTTAACTATCTCTAACCCAATACCTAACTTAACCATCTCTAACCCAATACCTAACTTAACCATCTCTAACCCAATACCTAACTTAACCATCTCTAACCCAATACCTAACTTAACCATCTCTAACCCAATACCTAACTTAACCATCTCTAACCCAAAACCTAACTTAACCATCTCTAACCCAATACCTAACTTAACCATCTCTAACCCAATACCTAACTTAACCATCTCTAACGCAATACCTAACTTAACTATCTTTAACCCAATACCTAACTTAACCATCTCTAACCCAATACCTAACTTAACTATCTCTAACCCAATACCTAACTTAACCATCTCTAACCTAATACCTAACTTAACCACCTCAGCTTTGTCCGTTTAGTCTCTCCCTCAGCTCCAACTGAGAACTGCCCAAACTCTTGTAGACAGACCCAATTTCTAGCACCTGTGCAGGGTTAAATATTCACCTGACCGTTAAAGTTATCTGTTCTTCTTACCAACTCACACCATGTAGTTTGTTGCAGTGCTGATGCGCTAATGCACTCACATAGCTAGATTTGCTAAGTTGGGAATTTGCAGTTCGCACATTTTTTTTACAATTTAATAAAAAATGTCCCCTTTGTAAATCCAGATGGCAAAGTGCCATTAGCACTGTGTTAACATGGAGGGCTCCATTAGCATTGTATCATATGCTAACACATCTCTTTTGGGAAATCCATTCGTCCTCCTCACCATATTGACGTCCTGTATGGTTAATACACTGTCATGCCCTGCGGTGGCCATGCACTGACACTAACATCAACCAGTATTTCTTGTGTCTTCTAGATGGTTCCCTGCAGCACAGACATGATGTCATGATGATGATTGCCGTGGAAACCAGGGGTGGTCCTTGTGAAGGTTGGCCTCTGTGCTCTGAAAGGTAAAAGCTGCTGTTTGATGTTGATTTGTTATGTAGACCACCTCACCAGCTAATGGGGGTTACAGTAGGTCACATCTGGGATGTATGTGCGTGTGTGTGTGTGTGTGTGTGTGTGTGTGTGTGTGTGTGAGTAAATGTCACAGTTGATGGAAAGCATGTGAATAATTAATGATGGGCGGGGGGGTATGTGTAAAAGAGAAAGAGGGCATGAGTTAGAG
>OOFB01025297.1:2892-22769 GCA_900323305.1 Trachyrincus murrayi
GATCGGAGAGGAAATGGTTTCCTGTTGTTAGTCCGCACACGTGCCCATTCTCCCTCCGTTGGCGTGGGACTCATCAAGGTCTGCTGACCCATGTGTGGATCGGCCTGTGTTCTGTGTTCTGTGTGCTGTGTTCTGTTCTGTGTTCTGTTCTGTGTTCTGTGTGCTGTGTTCTGTTCTGTGTGCTGTGTTCTGTGTTCTGTTCTGTGTTCTGTGTTCTGTGTGCTGTGTTCTGTTCTGTGTGCTGTGTTCTGTGTTCTGTTCTGTGTTCTGTGTTCTGTACTGTGTGCTGTGTAGATGGATGCCCTTGCCAAATGATCCCATGTGATCACATCATCATAATGAAATGATCAATGCTCAGGGGGTGACTCACCACAGCCACTGCCGACGGCACTAGAGATGTAGTTACACATCTATCTATCTATCTGTCTATCTGTCTGCCTCTCCATCTGTTTATCTATCTGTCTGTCTATCTGTCCATCTGTTTATCTATCTATCTCTCCATCTGTTTATCTATCTCTCCATCTGTTTATCTATCTATCCATCTGTTTATCTATCTATCTATCCATCTGTTTATCTATCTCTCCATCTGTTTATCTATCTCTCCATCTGTTCATCTGTCCATCCTTTTATCCATCTCTCTCTATGTCCATCTGTCCATCCACCCCTGTATCGATGCGTTTTGTTTCATATAATCTGGATTCTGAATTTGAATCTGAATTTAAAGGACCATTTTACGTTTGTGGCGAGGTGCGCTCACGCTACCTGATGTTTATACATACAATATAATATACAACACAATATAATATAAATAGTATAAATAGCACTATAAACAATATAAATAGTTTCACTGAAGCCAGGGGAGACGGTTACGATGTGTCTGATCACCCACTGAAGCCATCATATATATATTCCATTATATATTCTTATATATTCCATTATATATACCATTATATATTCCATTATATATACCATTATATATACCATTATATATTCCATTATATTCCATTATATATTCTTATATATTACATTATATATACCATTATATATTTCATTATATATTCTTATATATTCCATTATATATTCTTATATATGATATTATATATTCCATTATATATTCTTATATATTACATTATATATGCCATTATATATTCCATTATATATGCTATTTGGTGGACGCTTTTATCTAAAGCGTCTTACAAAACCATGAACCATTGTTAGCAGTGGGAATCGTACCCCTAACCCCGGCTGGACCACTATGTAGTCTACGGCCTACCTGATGCCCAGCACGTGGATGTCTTTGAATCCTGGCAGTTTGTCGAAAACGTGTTGCATCTGTAACAGACGGACGCAGGAGGAGGAAGCCGTTCAGTAAATAGAGTTTGGATTAAAGAACAGGAGCGTAAAACACAGAAGCTAACGCCACTGTGACACATCGAAGGAGTGCACAATTAAATCAAGACGCGGAGGCCAGCATAGGTGAACCTGCTCCCTTTAATAGAATCCACCTGTAACCTGGCAACGCCGTAAAGCTTGCGTGGGAAGGTGAGGGACCGATGGGGGAACTGTACGTGACGCCTATCTGTAGGTGAGTTGTTCGTTACCGGAATACCTGTGGCGTAATCACCTGTTAACGCATCTCAGAGCAGCACTTCACCCAGAGGTGTTCCTCAAGCTTCCTCAAGGTGTTTTCTTCACCTCCTCCCTGAACAAACCTAGGACCCTGAACTCTGAGATCAGGATGCTCTCACAAGGCTAGTGGGGGGCCATCATGTTACAGGAAAAACCTGCTTGATGCTGTGGTCCAATCACGGCAGATCTGGGTGGATACCAACGATCTGATGCCCATGGTGGTAGCCATGGCGACAGGACAGAAACAATAAATAAATATAGGTTACTAATAGATAAATAATAACAAGAGAAACATTGAATGGCCAAAACATGCCCCTCACAGTCCCTGGTCCCTTGAGATTGTTGTTGTGTTTAGGGGTTTTTATGTTATGTTCTCCACCACAAAATGTTCTGTTCCATTTACATTTCACATTTCGTCACTCAGTCACTCCAAAGCGACTCACCGGTGAGGCTGAGAACAATCATTAAGCATAGGCCTATCAATCAATTACAAAACTGTAAGTGCTTGCTGACCAGGTCTCTAAAATACAACTAAATAGAGCTGGGTGGCTCTAAGTAAGGTTAGAAGGGGTTGCTAAATCCCTAAACATGCTAAACATAACATTTACTTTTAGCTCCCTAGCATCACAACACATGGACGTAGTCCCGGGCCGGGCCAGAAGACCCAGCAGACCCCAGAACCCTCACCTGGTCCTGGAGGTGGTGGGCCAGGTCGATGTACTGGGGGGAGTCGGGGACATCCAGGAGCTCTCGGTACCCGGGGTCCACCAGGCCGATGCTGAACTCCACCACCCTCTCCACAGGGTGCTCCGGCACCAGATTGGGAAGCTCAGAGTCCTACAGGACCGGACCACACCCAGAACCTTAGAATATCTTACGGTCCAAATATCATTATATTCACTAAGATGCTTTCATCCAAAACCACTTACAGTGAATTCAGATCCATGTCATTAAGGAGCAGGTAGGGGTTAGGGGGCGTCTTGCTCTAGGATGCCTACAGGTAGACTGCAGACATTGGGGTTCGAACCCAGAACCTTTCCGCTGGGAGCCCTAACCACAAATAGACTAATAATAGACGAAAGGATCTGCTGTGTTAGGATGTAGTGACAGATCGTCTAAATGCTGTCTATTGAGGTTTGATTTAAAATGAGGGAAGCAGTTCAATCAAAAGATGCCTAGTTAAGTCCCAGAGCTCTTCTTCCTGTGTGTACAGGCAACACGACAGGCAGAAGATACACAGTGACAGAAATACTAGATCTAATGAAAGCAAAAGTAAAACGGAGTACTAAAAGCGATAGAAAAGAAAGATAAAAGTGATAAAATACTATAAAACAGGATAAGGATGAAGACCAAGACGATGCCAGGAAAGTCTCAATTAAGTCTGTGAATGTAACAAAGCCGCTGTGGTTTTTAAGCAGCGCTAAGTCGGCATGATAAACAGCTGCTTGTGTAAATAAACCTGTCACCACAAGACTCAGAGTTGGCAGGACACGATGGTGCGCCATATGGCTCAGTACTGGCAGCCTGTCTGAAACTCATCCCCTTTGCTAGAAGCTAATACAGGGGGGGAAGGTTGTGGGTTCGACCCCAAATGTCCACAGGCTACCTGTAGGCATCTTTAATCTTTGGATAAAAGTGTCTGCTAAATAATAGTGAATAGAGTATATCAGTTGATTCTTTTTACACCTTTTTTTTTTTTTACAGCGGAGAGAATAAACAGAATGGGTCCCATATTAACCCCTTAGATAGGAATATCATCCCACATTATCTGTTCAACTATTGATACTCATTTCTTCGCTCCATCTGTACTAATTGTTCAGCATTTCCTCTAACACGAGGCCATTTCCTACTAGTTCATGGTTTGGTTTGTTTTGCCTGCTGCGGGTAATAAGATCCAACTGTCATAACATGTGTTGAACCAAACATAAGCAGTAATTACAACCAAGTAAAAAGAGTCCGTGTGTATGGGATATGTGAGTAAGATCAGAACGTCTACGTGATTCTGTGGCGAGGACCCAAATGCAGGACAGCGAGGCGGGTGGTGATCAAACCCCAAGACTGGGTGCTTAATGTAACGGGTGCAGGTGACACAGGTGAACCCAGACGAGATGCTCTTCACGCTTACACTGAAAACAATGATGCACAATGAGGACTGACTGGGGAACACGACTCATATAGGCTACATATGGGGGGTGAGACACAGCTGGAGACATGGACCACGTACCTCTGGTAGTGTCGGAGGCGGCTGGGTTGGGTCCAGGCCTGGCTCAGACGTACGACTAGCAGGGTCCACTGGAGTAGGCCTACCGGTGGTGCTGACGGACGGAGCCGGGCTCGTCTCCACCTGTGGACCTGTATGGAGCAGGAGTTAGAACCAGAACAATTCTAGTCTCGCATAGCCAGAGCTATCTCTCGTTTTAGTGCTGGAGAAAGGTCTGGCTGAACCCATTGTCATTATAGGATAGGGGTATTTCTTTAAACCAATCACAATCGTCTTGGGCGGCGCTAAGCCCAGGATGCAGTGACGGTGCCTATGTGACATTCAGGATATATAGGTTCTCACATATGTGTATGTCTATTTTTAATATAATGTACATATTTGCACTAAATAAGCAGAATATACTACAGTAGGCCCGTATCCCATAATGCAATGGCAGCTAGCTACTACAGTACAGTAGCAGCTAGCTTCTCATGCTAGCTAGTAGCTAGTCAACTGTTTCCGTTGATAAGAACCATCACTAATATGAACCTAATGGCTAATTGTCTTCCTACCTGTTAGCAGAGGAACCCGCTGGGTTGCTGCCGGCGTGGGAATTACCCTGGAAACCAGAAGATATAAGGTTTAACACTTTAGTTTAACACTTTAAAAAGTGCTTATTTTAACACTTTAAAATAGCTAACTTTAGTTTAACACTTTAACAAGTGCTTATTTTAACACTGTAACACTTTAAAAACGCTATCTTTAGTTAAACTAACCAGGGTTAAATGTTAGCTTAAAACTATACTGCAACAAGTTGAACGTTGAATGGCTTAAAACTGCGCGAACCAGGGTTTGTACACTTGACTACACTTTACCACCAACAACTTGGAAAGAACAAAATGCGACTTGGCTTTAATATGAAGAAGCACAGAAACAGTCGATAAAAGTGTTCAACCTGCTTGACTCAAGGTCAGAAACCAGGAAGTACTGTCCCTTCCCCTGATAGGCTAGATAATAAACCAATGGTCTCTGAGCATTAGGAGACTATCAAGTGGTGTGTCCAACAGTGAAGTCGAACCTCTCAAAACCATCTCTGGGAAACTGAAAATGGTTCACCAATACTCTGTGGGAGTCATCAATACTTCTAACAAACACATTCGGTGTGCTGGGATGGATCAATAGAGATTGCCCAATATGTTGTCTCTTTATTCTCTGAAATCAATAGTTTTTATTATGGCTTTTACAGTTCTCTGACCGGTAATAAAGTATGTATCTCTGTGTACAGCGCTTACTCAAATACCTATTAGGTAAGCACAACTTAAGTTCAAAGTTCAACTTACAAATACAATATTGATCTATAATTTGTGTAAAACAAGCGGAGACAAAGGCAGAAGCACAGAGCGAGAGAAAGAAAGTTAAGAGAGAACAGAGGGAGAGAGGGAGCAGAAGAGGGGAGGAGGAGGAGGAGGAGCAGGGCAGGGGAGAGATGAGAGGATAGAGGGGAGGGAGGGGGAGGATAGAGAGAGAGATGATATGATTATCCCTGTCAACAGTGACCTCACCGTGGTGGCAGTCTTCCATCTGGCCGTCTGCTCATTCTCTGTCGGAACAAAACACAACCAAACAACAACAATAGCATCGTTAGCCTGTTGTGGATCAGTCTGTAATGTCCCCTCTAATGTCCCCTCGTTTTTTACATCCAATACGTCGCCATCCCAAGGTTGAGCAAATGTCAACAAAGGAGCTGGGCGGACGGGATGACAGCAACACTGACCGTCTGATTGGCCAAACCCTTTATGACCAATCGCGTACGTCCATAGCCGTCCACCGACACGGTTCACTGCTCAAGTACATTATAGGAGTCTGGGGAGGGGTGCAGGCGTACACCACGCATGCACACGCACGCATGCACGCATGCACGCACACATGCACATGCACATGCACACACACACACACACACACACACACACACACTGTAACAAACATACACACCAATTGATTCTTAGTATTTCAGAGAAAAAAATGGATTCTGCCTCAGAAAACCACAGCAACCAATTCAGTTCAGAGCAATGCTATAAATTAATAAATGAACCAATTAATCAATGAATGAATCAATCTGGCAGAGCTAGGAGGAGCTTGGCTTTCTCCCACATGGACCCAGAGAGGGAGAGATGAAATCAATCCATGAATGTCATAATTTAACTGAAGATGAAATTAATAATATGAAACATAAAACACTATGAACCTCATGACCGCAGTCGTTTCGACTTCAGAACTTCGCTAACAGTTTAAATATTAAAAGAGAAGATGCATAATCCATATGTATCTTCTGCTCTCAGTTGAGTCCATGCCCTGAAGAGAATATTTTGAAAGTCTAAAGAACTTGTATAACCTCCTGTAATGTTTCTCCAGAGATCCATCCTTTATGCCGTACCGCTGGTGCTCGATGCCTCAGCTCCAGCGTTAGGAAAGAGCTTTGAAACGGATCCGTTGAGTATTGAATGAGTGAACTTAAGTGAACTATGCTATACATGCCAGCAGCTAAATCATCTTTCTTTATTGAAATATATATATACTGTATATAGAAACAACACACACACACGCCTTCATAAATGAGATGTTGCTTCTGAAGGTGACGGACAATATTTGCTCAAAGGCAAGGCGCAAAGACCTAAAGACCTCCTGTAACCTTCTCAAACCCAGAGGTCCAGGTCCATCCTTACCCTGTTGACCATCGCCATGTGTTCCTCGGAGGCGCTAAAGTTCCTGGCCATGTCAGAGATGCAGAGGGACTCGTCCTGGCAGATGCGGACCCACCGCTGGTACTCGGCCGTACCCGGGATGCGGTCCAGAAAGATCCTGAAGGCCTCCCACACCGCCTCCTGGCACACTGGAAGCAGACCGGACCAGAAGAGACCAGATGGGCCGGATGTGACGCGAAGATGCTCTGTGAGTTAATGCTACATCTCCCTGTTATTCTTCCTTTTATTATTCTATTCCATATTACTGTTTACACACTTTACATTCACACTTTATATAGTACTTCAATCATATTCATACAGCATATTGCACTCTTGGATTTTAACACGCACACTGTTAATAATAACACCATTCTACAGATCTGGATTAAAACACTAACTACTATTAGGTCAGATTCTTCGTCACTTTGGACCTAATAGTAATTTGTCTTTTAATTTGTAAAGGTGAATACGTCTTTCATTTGAAACTAATTAGATTCCTCTTCATCATTACTAAATACCCTTGGAAATAGATAGAAAGTTGTTAATTCTAGTTTAATTCTCTATTGAATCTGTGTAAAAAAGGAAGTGTTTACTTAAGCTTATTGATAGAGGCCATTTCATCAATAAGCCGTTTCCAAATACACCAAAGCATTGATAAGCCAATAAGCCACGTATTTTACTTGTCAAGGTCTTAAGTGAATATATTTCTCTTTGGTTGTTGCTGCTGTTCTGTAGACTGTCTCGGTTCATTCTCAGCTGCTCCAGTGGACCCTCTCATTGGCAAACAGGACCATTATTCACACTGTCCTTGAATGAGAATGACTCCTATGAGTCACTTTTCTCCCTGGCTTTTTTTGTGTCAAACCTCATCTGAATCCTCTGAATGTGAAACCTTATAAGCAGTAGAGCTGTCTTCATACCCCTAACTAGACCAGAACACTAGGGTCACAGACTACTCCTTGGGGAACCCTGAACACTTGGGGAACATATGGATGTCAAATAAAGTGGCGGTAAGAGTGTGACTTTCCAAGAGTTTGAGATACCATGAGAAGGTACCAGACCATGGGTCCATACCTCTCAGTTGGTAGTAGGCTTGGTGGTTGGCGAGGACTTGTTCAATGGTTTCCTTGGTGCAGATCCTCACTCCAGAATGTAAGAAGACCGACCTCTTGGTTCGGTGTCGGTCGTGTTTAGACACGGAGTCGTCCACCAGCCGGGATTTGCTCATGAGCTCCACTAAACGCCCAGAGTTTGTCTGGCTGGTCATCGATTCCAGCCCAGTGCTGCCTAACCAGGAAGTAGAGAACAGATCCGTTAGTGGTTTGTTTCTGTTACAAGACAGATGTCTTGTAACAGAAGTTGCGGACTCAATAATGTCTAGCTCAAAGAGATATGAGATAAAATGGGATTTTATCTATAAGCAGGACAAATTCTACAGTCCAAGGTTAGGGTTAGAGCAGTGGTTTTCAACTGGTCCAGCCTCAGGACTCACATGTGTCATTAGACCAGTGGTTCTCAACTTGTCCAGCCTCAGGACCCACATGTGTCATTAGACCAGTGGTTCTTAACTGGTCCGCCTCAGGACCCACATGTGTCATTAGACCAGTGGTTCTCAACTGGTCGCCTCAGGACCCACATGTGTCATTAGACCAGTGGTTCTCAACTGGAACACATTGGAAGCGTTGATTTTTGACTTTTTTCATTTTTATAAGATAATGAGTGGTGTGCCGACATTTGGACGTTTTGTTATTTTATACTTTGGCATAATCCGCTTTGTTCCTGTTTGTTTGTGTGCCAAAAGTGTGACTTTGAGACTTGTGCAATGTGAGTCAATGTGGGAGAGAAAAAAACACTATTTTGGATTATCAAGTTTGAATCTACGGAGCAACTATTGAAGATATCTCGCCAATATTTTGAGTTACATCATGGCAAGGTAATCCAAACCTCTACCAAACTTTTAATGATGCTTTAAAGAACTCGCTAACGTACAGGACAGTTCTCCAACTGACCAAACGGACACGGAGACACCACATTAGTGAACCAACCGGCTGACTTACGTGCACCTCCACCGGCTTGGAGCGCCAGGAACACCAACAGAAGGAACCCCGAGTTCCCGGACATTTTGTTTTGTCTTCCGAATTGACAACAAACTGTCCTTTTTTTTATACAATACAATATCAAATCCAGAAGAGTGGGGAAAGGAGAGACGAGGGAAGGGATAAAGTCCTCTAGATTAAGTGGAAGTCATGAGTGTCTGAGATCCTGTGGATTAGCATGGCTGTAGTTTCCCCTTCGATGGCCTGAGCCTCGGAAGATCTCCGAGCGATTGCCCCGTCCGACTTCTAACCGAAATTCACCCCCAAAAAAACAGCATCTACCGAACAGACATGGCCAACGACCGAAGAAACTCTCCAACTCAAAGGATGGTGGCACCTCAGAGGAAGTGTGGCAAGAGTGAGGAGGTTAAAAAAGTGGTGTACCGCTTTGGTGGATAATCTGTTTATCTTCTCCTCAGACATAATCCTGCTTTACTGTGTCCACTTCCCAGCACTGAGGTCATCCTGTTAGTGGCTTTCACAGGGCATCTGTCAGCTGAAAGGGCTAGCGTCAACAACACCACCGTCCGGCAACACCTCGCCTCCTCCACCGCCTCCGCCATGCTCCCTCCTGCCCTAAAAAACATTTCTAGTCTGTTTTTCCGTCTGACTGAATTGGGTGTCTCTGAGAAATGTTCTTTTGATTCGACATTTACGGAGGTGCCCTTCGGACCCAATAAAAAACCCACCCTGAATGATGTGGCCAGTGGGTTTGCCAGCAGAGCTATTCTGCGGCCCATGGACCTCACAACTCAGGACCGTTGAATGGTCTACATACTGTATCACACACACACACACACACGTGATGTGATAAACCCTTTTACGGTTGTTTTTGGGGGGTGACATGCAGATGGAAGGTGAGCAAATAGTTTATTTTAAATGGCAGTGCTTGTCTTGGAAATAGTTTTTTTTCACACAGCTCTAGGGATGTATAAAAATGAATCAATATCATTCTGTTGTTGCAGTGTTTTAAACCAATCCCCCCCCCCCCTTTACTATTCATAAAATGAATAAACCACAGATCAAATGACACATAGCATCCTAATTATAATCATAAGATTGTACTAGCCAGTGACAATTGGTAGGCTACTGGCACACTCCCCCTTGTATTACCATTAGATTCCACAAGGGGGGCGTGCGACTGCCAATCATGTCACCGGCGTCTCTCAGGGTTGGCAAGCCGACGCCAAAACCAAGACAAACTGACCTGTTTGGCTCCAGTAAGTGGGGGAAAGTTGAAAGCATTAAGTTAGTTGAGGTCATCTGAAGATTAGACATGGAGAAGTCTGTCCATTAGCGATTGTGAATGGCTTTTAATCTGTTGTTTTAGTTTTACTGATGACAAATTTTAGAGTTTGCTTTGGCTTCAGAGGGGTTATCCACTGACCTCGATAAGAGTGACCTAAAAAGCACAATCTAATTAAAATAGATTGCTTCATCATTATTCATATCAGTAAAATGTAATAATGTATACTAATGTTATATCGGCAATGTTTAAGACTGCCGTAAGATACTATCTAACTGAACCTAGTTAGGCCTATCTTAATCTGGGATGCAGATTAAGATTAAGTTCTACTACGTTATAGCAGAACTTCCGGCCCAGGCACAAAGCCTGGGCCGGAAACCGTCAACTGCAAGGGGCGGAGCTACGCCTTGTTTCCTGTTTCGCTACGGAGATATTCTAGCGGATGAAGCTTCCAGAAGGGGATTTTAATAATTGTATTTCTACACGGTGTTGATGTGAAACCTTTACAAACACTTTTTGACAGTTTACTACTGCTGGCTGAGTTTGTGTTCGTCAATTACGCGTTTACAGATCCCCGCCTCCATGATTGATAGAAACAAATATGAAGCAAAAGAAAGTAACACACCCCGTTCACCCAGATTTGAGCCGTCTGCCATTTTCCCTGATGCGTTGACACAAAGTTGAGGTATTAGACGATAATCACAGTAATTAGCACCAGAAAAGCCCAAGAAATCATAGTTCTTTGTTCCCTTCAGTGGCTGAATGTTCATTGATTATTGAAACGCCTCCGATCATGGAACCACCCCGTGTATGTTTTATGAATTGAATTCATACATTTCCAACGTTCCAGAACACAGCAGCGGAACCTGCTGAATGGATAAGGAGCCAGGGTCCTCTGCTGTATCTTATGGTGTAGTAGATTCCTCACACTGTGTTTCTGTATGCAGGCTATCTGTCTCCCGCTCTAAAAGTGTTACTTCACACACTGTAGGCCTACACCTGCACAGCGGAAAGCCCTGCATGCCATTCAACATTTAAACCGACTTAAACCTACTTTCCAGTCTCGATGGACTCAATATAAAAACTTTTTTCTGATGAGATCTGCAGAAACTCTGGGCTTTTTTGTTACTCACAAAGACAACGGTCTGAATGGAAATTCATTTGGACAAAGGGAAGTGATTAGCAATCATCTCTCTGAAGTTGAAGGCGAATCTCTCTGAACGAGACTCAGTGGTCTACAACACAGAACGGGTCTTCATATGGTCGTAACACAGAACGGGTCTTTATATGGTCGTACAACACAGAACGGGTCTTCAGAACGGGTCTTTATGGTAGTACAACACAGAACATGTCTTTATGGTTTTAACACAGAACGGGTCTTCAGAACGGGTCTTTATGGTAGTAAAACACAGAACAGGTCTTTATGGTCATACAACATGATGACAAAAGTTCAGGAGCTTTAATCAGTAGTTTCTCCTTCTCTCTGGTTGCCCTCGGGATTGTTTGATTAGTTTCATGGCGTGAGGAGCAGGACACACATTCTTAATAAAGCTGCTGGAGGGAGGATTCCAGAGTCTCTGCTCCCTCCCTATATTTCTCCGCCATTGAGAAGTGTTGCATTTCATGCACCTGTGATTGACAGGCAAAATGAATTCCCCAAACCAATCAGGAAAGAGATGTCCTGATTGATCAGTCAGAAAAGAGCCGGGAGCAGTCTACAATCTAAATTGTCTCATACAGAGGAAGACGCAGTCAAATGGAAACAGATATTCTCACAGCATTTCACTCACTGATAGCTGACGAATGCCTATGCTATTTTAATTTCTCTTCAGTTTGTTGTTACATTTGTATAGATTATAGATCGAAAGACAGATAGATATATGGATAGATAAATGGATGGACAGACAGACAGACAGGTAGCCAGACAGGTAGACAGGCTGACAGTAGACAGACAGGTAGACAGACAGCACTGTGTGAAGACATCTGCGTTACCGTCGCTGATCTCCATAGACATCTGCACCACTTCGGCGCTCAACGTTTACTAGATCAGTGAGAAACCACAGAAACAGAAAGGCTGTCTTCTATGACAGTGAGTGTGGACGAGGAGAGCAGTATTCACCGTGAGAAGTTCCTTACCCAGGCGGCATTACCACAAGAACATTACCAGTGAAGGATTCTAAGAGCAGCACATTGTTGAAGCATTCACCGCTAACCGCGTGTAGGTGGACCTCCAGAAGGACCGGTCTACCTGTTTACCTGTCTCTCTCTCGGTCTGTCTCTCTGCATGTCTCGGTGGGATGTGTTGTTAAAACATAATGTTTACCTGTCTCTCTCTCGGTCTGTCTCTCTGCATGTCTCGGTGGGATGTGTTGTTAAAACATAATGTTTACCTGTCTCTCTCTCTGTCTGTCTCTCTGCATGTCTCGGTGGGATGTGTTGTCAGTCGCCCTAGAGTCAGTCGGCCCTAGAGTCAGTCGGCCCTAGAATCGGCAGGTTTGTTGCCTAGTGGGTAGGAGCCTTAAAACAAAGTTAAATTCGGGTTTTAATAACATTCTGTACCCTCTTGTCCTGGAAACACTTGAGACTTTCCTCGCCAGCTAAACATGACTAATACCCGTATAAAAAGCACACTGCGGAGATGGTAGATGAAATATTCATGCTGAACAGATCTGGTGAATGGGGACTGCCTTGCCCTACAGCATCTCACCCACACCCCTGGATGAGCTGAATATTTATGGATGACATACAATAGCCTTTTCCCTTATCGCACTTTCTGTTGTACGGAACCAGGAGCTGTATGGAGTGAAGAGACGTTGACAGATTGGATCATTTACATTTTAAACTGTGTGTTCCAACGAGAGGATCAAAAACCTTTTTTTATCATTAATGAGGTGAGAAAAACTCAGGAGAAGCTGTGGTTTAGCTTCTCATAGTCTCACAAATCAGACTCTAGATTCATATCTAAAGTCTGACGATCTCACATCTGGGCGAACGGGGTGTTTCACTTTCTTTTGCTTCATATTTGTTTCGACCAATCATGTTGCCCGAGGCGGAAACCTTTCTGCCAGGAAGCCTTTAGGCCACAGGACTTTCACCCAGGAGACCGGGGTTCGTGTCCCGTGTTATTTTTAGACTTAGTTCACTTATTATTTTCAGTTTTCAGTCGCAGTTTGGTTAGGTTTAGACAACACAACTACTTGTTTAGGTTTAGACAACACGACTACTTGGTTAGGTTTAGGCGACATGATTACTTGGTTATGTTTAGACAACACGACTAGTTGGTTAGGTTTAGCCAGAAAGGGCTTTCTGACAGAAAAGGCTTTCTGACAGAAAGGACTGACTTCTCCCGTGCATACGACAGTGGAGCATCTCTAGGGTCTTCTTGTCAAATCTCTTCAACTCATCCGTTATTGGATCGACTTGACCTATTTACCGCTGCCATTAGTCTGGCGTTATTGATTGTCTTTTCATTTTAACCATTGACCTCAAGTTGTTTCCACTGTCTTGTTGTTTTTGACGGAATCCAGAAATTTTAAGCTAATGTGTAACAGCTCGTGAATCTTTTTCTAACGAACATGTTGGCATTTCTAACTGTTAAAGGTTTGTGGCCCTTGCAACATATATTATAAAACGTTCCATTATTGAGATAGTGAGGAAGTAGCAGCTACTCTTCATCTACACTTCCATCCACTTACCAGCATATTAAAAGCCCAGATTTACATTATATTCATCGTCATGACGTTAATGGTCTCGAAGAACATCATCGGTTTTTTTGTTTCCGGTAATTATACCCATCTCATTTGCATGTACAGTCACCGACAAAGATATAACCAGCTCAATTTAGGAACAGCCTTTTGAAACTTCAGCTCAGAGAATGATCTTAGTGACACGCGATGAGACGAATTGAAATGGAATCATAGAATGCAAGTCCGGGGACACCGAACGCCACTGCATCTGTTGGAAAGTACAAACTCACAGAAGACATAATTAACCCTTTTCTTTTCCCTTTCAAGGCTGAGCGCTTTTGATTTGACGACTCACTCTACACTTTCTCTGTTTGAAAAGAGCCCTGGCCTGGAGGAGCCAGGGCTGCTGCGACTCGTTGCTTTGTGTAGGACCTGAATTGCGATGGATTGAGCGGGTCGTTCCGTTCACGTCGTTCTGATTAAACGCTCCACACAACCCAGTCACCGCAAATAGGTTCACTACGGTGTGTCTAGCAGCGGTCGACCATACCATGTTGAATTAAATAGAAGAATAAAAATGGAACTAATTCAATTAGACTTGCTGTAGGCCTACGGACAGCCCACCCAGACTCCCTGCCACAAGGCTGTGTTCTCTGAAATCAATAAAGTCTCGTGTGTGTCGCCTGATGGCGTTTCTCGCCGTTGAAACCACATTGCGTGACAGGTGGATTCAAGTGAGGAACGAAACCCTCCCTCCGGTTTTGTATGGCGTGTGGCCGCCTGTCAGGCGAACCGGTACTGGCTGGATAATTATGTTCATATTGGGGGAAATAATTAGCAGTCAATCAAATCCCTGTCTCCTGTGTCTCTGTGGTTCCTTGATGTGCTTGATGATGTTTTTGTACTCCCACCAACGTCATAGGTCGGCGTACGGTCCGCACAGCAGGAAGTACAGGACGTTAATAGGGATTAAAAAAGAGATCAAAACATGGTTTTAAATAAGAATAAGAACAAAAACTCCAAAATATATCTGGAAAATGTAAGCTACACAATCTGAGTAGTACACATTTAAATAAAAACACCAACATTATCGTCAATTAAGGTTGACGTTATTGACAGTTACACACAGGCCTGAGTATCTAAAGTGTCTATTAATAATTAAGTAGTTAATGTCATAGTTAATTCATGTGGTATTGACTAAAACGAGGTGTTTATCTGACTGACTTTGTCTTTGTCAGGATTTATTTCCCCCGAGAGCAGCGCGATGTTTTCGCCGTTGTCTGAAATGTTCATAAACGCCCTCCAAACTTGGCTACGGTGTGGGAAGCCTGGGTGGAGGCCTGGGTGGAGGGTCGATCTATATTACTGCCGGAGACCTAATCAGGTTGTCTGGGCGACAACAGGAGTTCATTAGGGAAACGTAGAGAGATGACCTCCCGTCAGCGGCCAGCCATCCTATCAACTGATTCATCAGTCGGTTCAGCTCCTCTGGGATGCCTTCCAGCTCCACATTTAGCGGCTGGAGACAGAATCCACCGGCGTGGGTTCGTATGATGAAACGTTTTTCTCCCCACCTCTGGGTGGAGTTTGAACCCAATAGGTTTCACTTTTTGCACTATGAGGGCTTTTTCCTCTGAGTCAGGAGAACACATAGTGGTAACCTCAACTATACGTCCTCTATCAGAATGTTTAGGAGCCATTGAGCTGTCGGGGGTGACTTAGGGGTGCAGAGTGATTGTACGACGCGGGTCAGACGCGGACGCCGGAGACTAGCCCCGGCCTCCCCTCCCCTCGCCTTTCAGAGTCCGTCGTGTTTTTATTTGGATCAGTTTTAACCTATTACTTGTCGGGGGGGGGGGCTATCCATGCCACACACTCGATCTCTTTTTAGCCATGGCCTGCTTCACATAGAATATAGGCTGGAACGTATTCACCTGGGACGCCCGCCATGCCGGAGTATCTTGCTCAAGGGCACCTTGACAAGAAGTTATTGGGAGACAGCAGGATTATGCATCTATGAGTGTGTTAGGGTGTGTGTGTGTGTGTGTGTGTGTGTGTGTTCTTTTAGATTACATTTAATAATGAGATTGTAACATTTAATAAGACATGGTAATTAGTGCGTGTGATTCATTTGTCCGTTTGCAGCCACAATGCAGTCATAGATCTAATTGTATGGATTTGTAGACAGCAGTGATCCAGGTGCCACTCCAGTGCCCCAGTGCCTTGCCCAAAAGCCCAGAGGAGTAGAGCATGTATTATATGACAGTGGTTTTCAAACTGTAGGTCGCGACCCATAAGTGTGTCCAAGATGGGATGGCCACAATAAACATTTTGATAAAAATACAAAATACATCTAAAATATGAATGCATGCCTTGTCTTGTATTGCATTGATTGAGAAATGTTAATCATCTCACGTTTTTGATATGGTAATGAGGATGTATTGGTTATTTTACTGCACAGAATATCTGGCGGACCAAAGGTACCTCCACAGGCGGGTCACGGCATGAAGACGTTCGGGAACCACCGTGTTATGATGTTGACAGAACTTTGCAGAGCTTGCCACGTGTCTTCCATGTGGGTAGTAACCAGTCTAGAGTCAGCAAACCAACCAGAAAGACATTTCTAATGAGTGAATTTAGTTTCCGTCTTTCTGTTCCATTCAAAATTAAATTGATTCAGGACTCAATTCAGTAGGAGACAAAACCTACGCGAGAGCATTATCATTAATAATTCATTCATTCACGCTTCGGTCTCGACATCTACCTTGGTCTCAGTTTCTCCAGCTGTGGATATCAATGTCAGTTATACATTCTGATATTAGTTAGTGATATTAATTGTATAATATCAATTGTATGTATCGATATCCATTATATATAATCAATACCAGCTGTACATATTTAGTCCTGGTGATGGCTTCTCAAGACCTCTCTGTGTATTTGGTTGTCCTGGTGTGTCTGCAACCTCTGCAGATGCTATTTAAACTTTCAAAACAACACTTTTGCATAATTTACAGTCAGGCTATGAAGCCACTTTTTAGTAGCCTAGCACCAGATCTATGTATAACACAACAGTATAATGCCGAGGGTCCTTTTTATTCAGGTGCTGTGATGGAATCGAGGTTAGCTTGCGGTTATGTAATGCTATTTAATGCATGCTTAGCAACAGCGGTTAAATATGTCTGAGAACATGTCTATCCTATGCTGATGCGTGGAGACACTTTAGCGTAGGCAATTTCTTCTCATTTAAAATGGCGTCTAAACTAAAATTAATTAAGATAAAATTAATTTCATGCTTGCAAAATAAAAGTCCTGTTTTGATTTGACTTCCTTTTCTTGCGGTGATGTCTCAAAATTCGCAGAAAAAGCCAATTTAATATTAATGCTGGTTTGAAATAGTGTTGGCCTAATTGCTGCAGTATAATTGCTGTAATACGTATTTTGAATATCACTGTGAATGTAACATGAAATATTCACACACACACACAGACCATGTCCTGCTTCTCAAAGAACATGTATTACTCATGGACACACACATGGTGTGTCCTTGTTCCCCTCAGCTGTTTGCTGAATAGCTCCATTTAAATGACAGCCAAGGTTTACACGTTCCTGTTGAATACTTTATGGTCATTTAGCAGATGCTGTTATCCAAAGCAACTTCCAGTTTATTTCATTGGTTAGATACGAGGGGGCTGAGGCGTCTTGCTCAAGGATGGTAGACTGGGGACTTTGCAGGCTCACCCTGTAATTTCATCACCCATGTAGGCAGAGACGCCTCGTAGCGAAGCTGGTTCGATACCCGCCTGTGGTTCTTTGTTGCATGTCTCTCTCAACCCACATTCCTGTCCATGAACACTAGACTGTTCTGCTATTTTTTTTTTTATAAGGCAGAATAGGAATAAAGAAGGTCATAAATAAATATATCGTTGATGACCAAATGTTTCCTAATATCCTGAAGAACGATCAATAAGAGTATCTAATGTCCTAATATATATTTATGAGCTTTTTGTGTCTTTATGTACAGGACAGTGAAGACAGACAGGACAGAGAGAGAGAGAGAGAGAGACATGTAACATAGGACCACATAGGTCGGAATCGAACCTGCGGTCGCTACATGGTGAAACTTTTCCTCTTGGCTTTAACAGAGTTCCTAATAAGAGGACAGTATCTGCTGTGTTAAAACTTCAGCCTCTATCTAAACGGTGTCTGGGACTTGAAGTTCTGCTGTTGGAGACTTGCCACCAACCCCCTCTGGTCTCCGTGTTTGTCTTGGGCTTGGCCTGCCTGTGAACAAGCCTCTTCAGGTGGGGGGGAGTGAGGATGGGAGGAGGGCTAGGAGAAGTATGAAGAGCCCCGCTGCCATCTGGCCATTTTCACAAGCGATGCCACCTTAAAATAGGTTAGCTGGCGTTTGGAGACACTTCAAGTGGGATGATCGCTCGGGGGGCCACTTTGTCATCCAGTGCAGGCTGACGGACTCCTCCACCCCCTCCAGACCCTCCAGACCTTCCGCCCTGATCGTCTCTGCGACCCGTTCATCCCCTCCGCTTGGGAACTGATTCTGGGGACTGTTCACTTCAGAAAGCCTTGAATTTCTCTTTTTTTCTTCGCCGTTACAAAACACCACATCGATCTACGTCCGGCTGCTTTCTCTCTACTGGCGTTAATGACTCATCCACTTAGTGTGTTGATCACCGGGGGACGGAACGCGGCCACGCCGGTATCTATCTTGTCTGACTCCGCCACGCTGGGGCCGACAGACCGGCAGATGCCTCCCCTCTGGGCACGGGGAAGGGAGCGTTGCGGTGTACCTGGGAGGACTCACCCGTCACCCCCCTGCAAGAGAAACCGGTGTCGTTTTTTTATTCATTTGTTCAAGGCGACCAGTTCAGCAAGTTTTTGTGGTGTAACTTTTTTGTACCGCTTCACGCCTGCTTGAGCCAAGGACACCTCCTGCTCCAGATGGAGCTGATCGGCGGCAAAGGTACGAGGGTTCGATTCCTGTGTGTTAATTCATGATGGCCGCGCCCTAAACGGCTAAAGAGTTCATTTGTTACAAAACATTTCTTCAGTGTTGACGACGTACGCGGTTGGGGCATCGTACCGCAGGGAGTTAGAACCACTAACTGGGTTAGAACCACTAACTGGGTTAGAACCACTAGGTTAGAACCACTAGGTTAGAACCACTAACTGGGTTAGAACCACTGGGTCCGAACCACTAGGTTAGAACCACTGGGTTAGAACCACTAGGTTAGAACCACTGGGTCAGAACCACTAACTGGGTTAGAACCACTAACTGAGTTAGAACCCCTAACTAGGTTATAACCACTGGGTTAGAATCACTAACTCGGTTGGACCATAGAGGATCAAAGAGCAATGACCGTTAAGCAATTGACCTGTGAGCAGGCACACACACACACACACACACACACACACACACACACACACACACACACAAGCACAGCCCCTTGTTTACACAAAAACTGACAGATACACACACAAACACAAACAGAGACACACACAATGACACAATGAAGCGTGTGTAATGAAGCGTGCACTGTGCAGTGTGTATTGCACTGCTACGTGCTCGGCCCCACCCTGACCCATCTCTCCTGAGAGCGTCCAAGGTTCTCTAACAACTTACACACACACACACACACACACACACACATAAACACATAAACAAAGACACCCACCCCCACAAACTCACACAACTCCAGAGAATCAAACACAAACACAAGAAACACAAAGCTAACAACTTACAGCTCTCCCTCTTCCCCTCTCGCTCGCTCTCCCTCTACCCCTCTCTCCCTCTCTCCCTCACTCTCTGTCTCTCTCTCTCTCTCTCTACCTCTCTCTCTACCTCTCTGTCTCTCTCTCTCCCCCTCTCCCTCTCTCTCTCTCTCTACCTCTCTCTCTCTCTCTCTCTCTCCCCCTCTCCCTCTCTCTCCCCCTCTCCCTCTCTCTCTCTCTCTCTCTCTCTCTCTCTCTCTCTCTCTGCACCTTAGTTAGGCGTATATAGGTAGGCTCCTAGCCACTACCCTGTACACAGCACCACCGCTGTAAGGGGATTAGGAGATCCAGTCAGGAGGAACCGTATTGAAACTGAAAGTGAAGTAAAAGGTGAGAACTTTAGAGGTAAGTGTATGGAACCGCCTGACAGCCTCAGTAGCGCAATTACAGACTGTTGACCCGTTTCTTAGTATCTCTCTACACACACACACACGCACATGCATGCACAAGTACAGCACACACATGCACACACACGCACATACACACATA
>OOFB01025299.1:0-12131 GCA_900323305.1 Trachyrincus murrayi
ACCTAATCTAATCTAGTCATCTGCAATCTAATGTAATATGGAATGTAATATAATATAAAAAATCCAATCCAATCTAATGTAATCTAATCTTGCGAGCATACGTTGGTATATTTATTCATGTATCATAAGGATGGTCTATTACAGGTCTATTATCTGACATTGACAATATAACGGATTTAGCTTGCATGTTTCTACCACCATGTTTTCAACCAGGTCATTACGCTTACCGTCAGGAGTCCAGACCAGTCGCACAGCGAGGAAGTCCTGCAGGTTGTTGAGCAGCACGTATTTAACCCGGAAGTGCTCCTTCACCCTGACAGTGCTCGGGCAGCTGGCCGTCATCACGAACCGAGGGCGATCCAGACGGATACTGGGTAACCTGGCAACCAAACAGACAACAGCAGAACTATATTTACATTTAGATTTTAGCTTATGTTTACCAAATAAACGTTGCTTTGAATAGTGGAGCGACAGAAACAATAAAACAACAAACTTTTTTTTAATTACGCAAATTCATAACAGCTTTCATTTCTAAATTTCAAGATACTTTCCCACATGTATGTATTTAGAACTATTCTGAAAACGATCATTGACACATATCAACAGATACATGTATTGTCAGATTTGAATTTTGTGCTGATTTTGTTTTCATGAACTGGTCATTAGTGTCAATTAAGTGTAAAAGAGACCAACAGTCCTAAAGTGACAACATGCCTGTAGTGTGTGTAGATACAGTTGGTGAAAGGCATCTTGGCAGTGGACCACTGTAGCACTGCGACTAAGGGAACCTCCAGCCCCTGTGAATCAACCCAGAGCAACACAGGTGGTGAACATCAACACACAGTGAGATACAGTATTTACTGCTCTCTCTCTCTCTCTCTCTCTCTCTCTCTTCAGATATGCCCCCACAGATGCACACACACATATGCACACACACATACACACACACACACACACACACACACACACACACACACACACACCTCTTTGGAGTCATCCTGCGGGGAGTCGTTGAGGTGCAGCTGAAACAGGAAGTCGTGTTCCTCTAGAGTGCTGAGCATGCTGGGTAAACTGGAGGTGATGCTCTCCATCTTGCAGAAGGAGGCCATGCCTACCTCTTCTGACTGGTGGCTACAGACAGATAGACACTCAATTACAATGATCTGCCTACTACTACTACTACTACTACTGTACTACTGTTATCATTAAAGCTGCTGTAGGTAAGATTTGAGAGTTGTAATGAGAGAGAGCAGAAAAGCAAGATTTTGCAAGAAACTAAACTTTCTCTGTCATTGAGAAGTGTTGCATTCATACACCTGTGATTGACAGTCAAGATGGACTCCCTGAACCAATAAGGGAAGATAAATAGTATGCCCGGGAGTGGTCTAAAATCTAAATTGGCTCATACAGAGGCAGGCGCAGTCAATTTGAATCAGATATTCTCATGGAGCATTTCACTCACTAATAGCTGACGGATGACTTTGCCGTTTCTAACAAATTACACTCAAATCAAACTTGAATCCTACCTAGAGCACCTTTAACTATAAATGAACTAACGAAAAAGCAGAGCACTTTGCTCACCACACGTTGTCCACCAGCATGACAGAGCCGTCAGGCATCATGGGAAGGTAGGAGGAGTTGAGGTTAGGCAGTATCCGGACGTCCCTCACGCTCACCTCCTCCTGAGAGGACTCGTTGAGCACTGAGACCCACCACGAGACGACCGAGACCGGAGTCACAGAGGGCGAAAGGACTGTTTTCAACGCTGAGGTCATACTGTCGATTTACAATACAATACAGCCGTGTACATGCAGTACAGACAAATGGAGGTGGGGAACACAGCAATGCACAGTGCTTAACGAGGGAAACAACACAACAAAAACAACAACAAGAACAGGAAATGAGTGTGGAATGAATGTAAACATCAGAATCACAGAGAAGACATTGAACAGCAATACAAAGTGTACCATACAAGCAGTGGCCAGATGTTTACCCTTCAGTACGGTCAGGTGCTTCCCAGAGACGGTCATCTGCTTACAGCGGACCGTAGGCGGAGGCAGGACGGTCAGAGTGGTGCTGACTGTGAGGGGAGGAGGAGGGGAGGAGGTGATGGTGGCTTTTAAATGAACGTGTCACACACATTATCGTGTCTTGCCTGGAGGTTTGTATGTGTGTATGTGTGTGTGCGTGTGTGTGCTTGTGTTACCCTGTGCTTTAAATATTTTGAGGTTGTATCTGATGGTGTGTGTGTGTGTGTGTGTGTGCTTGTGTGTGTACACATGCATGTGTGTGTGTGTGTGTGTATGTGTGTGCGCGTTACCCTGTGCTTTAAACGTGTTGAGGTCGTGTCTGAAGGTGTGTGTGTGTGTGTGTGCTTGTGCGTGTGCACATGCGTGTGTGTGTGTGTGTGTCTGCGCGTTACCCTGTGCTTTAAATGTGTTGAGGTCGTGTCTGAAGGTGTGTGTGTGCTTGTGCGTGTACACATGCGTGTGTGTGTGTGTGTGTGTGTGTGTGCGTTACCCTGTGCTTTAAACGTGTTGAGGTCGTGTCTGAAGGTGTGTGTGTGTGTGCTTGTGTGTGTACAGCATGCGTGTGTGTGTGTGTGTGTGTGTGTGTGCGTTACCCTGTGCTTTAAACGTGTTGAGGTCGTGTCTGAAGGTGTGTGTGGGGACCCGTTGCTGGAGGATGCTCAGGTAGCCGTGCTCCTCTACCTCTGCATTATCTGCTTCCTTCTTCCACACTGTAACCATCACCTGATCAGAGCACACACACACACCCACGCACACACACACACACACACACGCACACACACACACACACACACACACACCGCCACGCGCACACACCCACATTATATGTTATATAGAAGAAAAACAATATAGTTTGTCCATGTTCACTCATAAACAGACTAAATAGACACCCACTCATCCTGAAGGCTGACCTTGACTTTGAGAGTGTTCACAGGAAGTTTGTCCAGGGAGACCGTAAGAGGGAAGATGACCTCATCGCTCAACACTACGGGCACGTCCAGCGGAGACTAAAAAGAAAAAGAATCCAACAAAAAAAATACCAAGATGAATGACAATCTACAATCTTCAGCTCAATATCTCATGAAGGCTGGCAATATGGTCAAGAAGACACCATGTGTTAAAGACAACATAGGCAAAGAGGGCTATTTCTCTTCCGCCTCCTTCACATGGTTGTATGTTTTTGTTGTATTTAAAAAAAAAATGTGGTCGTTCGAGAGTAACTTTGTTTGCTGTCAGTGGCTGCAGTTTTTCCAGTTAGTTGTTTGGGATTGGTTTTAAGGGCCCCCCTACCTGCACTGGAGCCCTGCGGAACTCCCGCTCGCCGCTGCCCATGGAGTTATGGATGAGCAGCGGTTTGCAGTCGCGGAACCCGCGGCATCGGGGGTCGACTCTGCTGCCCAGCGCAGCAATGGCCGCCTCCGCCACTGCCATGTAGTCCTCCTCTGGGTCCTCGGCGCCTCTGCCGTCGTAGTCACTGTGATGCGGGACGTGGTGAGAGCGGTGGCGGCTGCCCTCGCCGGGGCTGACGCTGGCCACGGCGCACAGAGAGCCGGCCAGCTCCCTCCAGGCCCGCCCGCTAGCCGTCTCGCTGCCGAAGCCCAAGCCCGCGTTGCCCCCTAGCGGCGGACAGAGAATTGCAACATGAGGAGGAAGAGATCCAGAGAAACGGTGTCAACACAAAACATGAAAAACAGAAGATGGGGATAGTTGACCATTTAAAACGTGGCAATGTCATTTCTCTATAGTTGTTTTTTTTTAAACATTTTTTTTATTTTGTATATGGGTAGCCTATAATGTGCTTCGTCACCACAGCATAGCGTATCGGATCTGTAATGGGCAGATCACTGTCCCAGGCAATGCAATACGTAAAGGGAAATATGTATGGACAATAGGCATACTCTCTCATTCCCAAGGCCAATTCATATAGGTTTTTACCCAAAACGTCCGTCGGCGTCCCTCCAGTAGAAGCATCTTTGCATCGCAGCACCAGGAGGAAGCGCACGGTCTCCCCCAGGTACAGATGACTTCTGCGGGGCAGCGTTCTGTAGCGGGCCGGATCCGATAAGTCTGAGATGGGTACCGCAGGAAAATACATAAAGTACTCGCATTGCGACTCCATCATTTGCACCATTTCGCCGCTGAAGGAAACGTCGTTTCCTGTTAAAAACGACCTGGAGACGATAAAGCTCGGAGGCCTCTTTGATAAGGATAGAGTTTTTTCGCTGCCTGCTTCAGCATCTGCTTTCTCTGATTGGCTGCCGCTGTAGACCACGTGATACGAAGACAGAAGATGATGAGACGAGATGTTGTGTCTATGGTTGTGTCGATAGGTTAGCCCTCATGGTCGGATGTTATGAAGAGACTAATATTGGTTGTCAAATTGTCATCCTCCTTTATATCGGATCGATGGACTAGCTTAGCCTAATATGGCCGATGTTCTGTGGGATTAACATGGAATAGGCCTATGGCCCTACAATGTAGGCTCTGTGTGAGTCTTTCACAATGATTGCTTGGTAATGACAGAGATTGCTTGACAGATCTGAGACGTGAAATTAAGACATAGGCCTAAAAAAAGACCTAGAAAGAACCTGTCTTCAGGCTATAGGCAATGACGAACAAAACAGACCAAAACAATGTTCATGTGTAACATTTTTCTTTTAAATGTAGGCTAGGCTATACAAGATCAAAATATCTGGCCTTTTCATGTTTGTGCAACAAAAATGAGTAATTGAAGTATCTACATAAACAGTTTTTTATGGGAATCTCCATTGTCTCATATATAGACCTAATGTTCCTTCATGAACATTAATTAAACATAACCTGCATAACCTACATGGAAGTGATTGTTCAGCAGGAAAATGCAGAAAGAAGCAGGAATTAACCAAATAAGCGTTGTCGTGTTAAACACATAATACTATTGCCATTGACCTCAACCACACACATCTAAACAAAACAAAAAGTTTAAACATAACGTATAATATAATGTGCTGCCCTCTTCAGTCCAAGCAGAAAATTACACCCAACTCCTCTGTCTCCATCAGTGCAGTACGTTCAGATAAATACCATGCAGCATAAAATATACAAATACTAAGGAGCTACAACATTCTCCACCTCATACATTGTCCTAATCCAAAATAATATTAGAATAATAATACAGTTGACATCTCCGTAAAAATAAAAATGTCCCAAGAAAAAGTACAATTTGTGATTGTGGGAAACTCAGGCCCTCTTCTTCTTCTGCTCATGGCTTTCTTTTTTCTTTTTATTGAATACTTTTCTTTAACTGGTCACATCGAGAAGAGGCTGCGGGGATCGTTTCAGTAGATTTTTTTCTTCATAAAAATCAGTAAGTAGGGGGCTAACATGCAGAGACATTCATTGTGGAAAACGGGCCCGGCGCCACGAGGGGTCTTAAGGGGGCTTAGCCCCCCTCAGTTGTATTTTTTGCCCCCTCCGTTTAAGCTTTATCTGTAGAAAAATAGCAAAAGCAACGAAATGATTGGCCGAGAAACGTGTGACTATCGCTTAGGCTGTTGTTTCAGAACCACGGACAGCGCTGTTGGTGTGTGTGGGGGTGCGTGCACAGCCTTTCTGAGGCTATTGCATGGTTAAATCAATTAATCATATTTTAGGAAAAAACATTCAACAGCCCCCTCAGTCACTTCATGTCCTACCGCCGGGTCTGGCGGAAAATCAACATTGCGGAGACGTGTAGAGAAGCTCTTCAGCACCCCAGCGTGGAATTAATAACACATGCCAGTTTATTTACAATTTGTAACGTGAATGTGAATTGTTTCTTCAGCTATTATATGTGAAAGAGCAGGCACATTTAATCAATAGATTGTAAAGTGGTGGTGGGTGTGTGTGTGTGTGTGTGTGTCATCATCTATAATGTAGGTTTCTTCTCATGTTCGGAATGTGTGGACACACATTGAACCTTAAAACAGTGACGGAACATCTCCCCTCTCTGCTGTGGCAGTGGCTTTCAACTGTTCCTTTAACCCTAACCCCGTCTTTGTACACAAAACATATATCTAATTATTCTTGCATTTGTATCTGCAGTTGGTTCACACACACAGACACACACACACACACACACACACACACACACACACACACACACACACACACACACACACGTCTCCATTTGGACAAACTGCATACATGGTGTGACCACATATGTATGCATGTATTTGTTGTTGCTGTGTGTGTGTGTGCGAGCATCCCCAATGGCTGCATGTCCTTCAGTGGCCTGGGGACTATCCCGGAGCCAGGGTGCAGTCCAGGCTGCTGAAGCCCGGCAGCGTGACCCGTCCGTGGGTGTAGATGTCCCGGTCGGCGCCCTGGTTCATGCGCTTCACCAGGTTCTTCTCGTAGAGGAGCGGGTGGTAAGCACCGAGTGTGCACGCCGCGTCGTAGAGGCGCTGGTAGTAGTGACACAGCTCCGTCTTCCGGCGGGACGGCAGGAACTCGTACACGTGCACGACCTCGCACAGGGACATCATGAGCACCGTGCCTGGACATAGACCGTTATGTCATCAGTGTTTGTTTTGTTCATGTGCGTAGTGTCGATATAGACTGTGTTTACTATTAGATCATAATCCATGTTCTACAGCTATTGGGTTCAACAAAGAAAACAGAAGATCTTCAGACCAGCTAACGATTTCTTTGTATGAAGTGAAAGAGCTGACGTGTTTATTAACACGACGTACGCACCAGCCCTTTGTTAGTAACAAGTCCAATGAATAGGCTAACATTAACTTTGTATAGAGTAGGGGACAGAGCAGGGAGCTAGCGTCTAGAGATCTGATGATAATAAAACCACACTAGAGCAACTGCCGTGGAGATAAGGTGTGCACAATCATCTTTTTATCGTATTTTTATCGTTCATTTGAATGGTTTAATGGTTTTAAGATAAGATTCAAGAGCTATAATTTGAGTGTAATATTATGAGACACGGCATAACCAATCCGTCAGCTATTAGTGAGTGAAATGCTTTGAGAATATCTGTTCTGGTTGACTGCACCTGCCTCTGTATGAGACAAGTTAGGTTTTAGTCCGTTTCTCATTTCAAATCAAGGCATCTCTTCCCTGATTGGTTAGGGGAATCCATCTTGGGGGTGTGAAATGCAACATTTACTTTAATTGTTTTATGTCTTTATTTAATGTATTTATTTATTTTACTATATTTTATTGATGATCTCTTGTGCAAGTTTATCTGTACTATTTTTGGCTTGGAAACCTGTGAATTGACTTGATGCAAATCCTGATTATGCTCCCACCCCACCATTTTGTAATGTATCTGTATCTATCTGTTTTTAGATCTACAGGATACATTTTTATTGTCAGTTAAAGCACTTTGTAAACTGTTATTATTATTACTTTTATTCTGAAGATGAGCAACCTACACAACCTGCTAATACACTAATAAAAAAAGTGTGATTTTCCTTCAACACTTCCTCTGTTCTGTCCCCTTCTCAGCTGCTATAAGGCCTGGTGCAACTAGTGAAACATGTTTGCTTTTATTGGCTGTCAGTGAAAATAAACAGCCCAATAAGAACCCATGGTCAAGCTCAAACCCATCCCCAAGCCCAATCAGTATGTTTACAAGCACACGTCTGGCAATGCGATATTAGGAGCTGAAAGGAAACACTATAACAACAGATAAGAAAAAAGAGAGGGTAAAGTATAAATTATGTACCAAGCAGGCCAGAAGAGGGTGGGTTCTTCTGGATGGGCTCTGCCATGTTGTCTTGGATTTGCTGCCAGAGCTGCCACTCAAAGCGTGGATGGAGAATATAGAATGGCTGGAGTGGGTGGAGCCTCCTGTACCTCTGGTACTGAGTGAAGATCGGGTAGTCGGTCCTGTTGTACCACTAAAGAGGAAAGAGCACTTTGAAATAATCCCAGGTTATATAAATAACCAGGTTTATACAGCACCTGTGGCATGGAAATTGAATTCAAATTAATTGTACTTACATAACTGTATTAGCATTTACAAATGTATTTGCGTGAAGTCACATGCCACGACATATTAGAGGACACACAATAAACAATGACATATGAGTGTAGTTTAAAAACGGTGTTTGTAAATGTCTATCACAAAAGATCAGCTCCTAGACTGGTAGACAAGATGTTGATGACAAGTACATCAACAGAGTTCGGTAAAAACGTCATCGCGACGGCGTTATGACAACTCGATCTAGCCAGGACAAAGTTGTTCTCTGCGAGACACTGGGAACAGCTCTGAATAGAGGATCATAAAACCACCACTCAGATACCACACCCCCACACGGCGGAGGGTGGGTTTATGCCACGTTAACTCCGTGATTTGAAGATGTGGCCAGAGTGAGGTTTACCCCGGATGTCACTCTGTCACACTCACGACTCGTACATACGGGTTGCGTCATAGTTCACAAGAAGTCTGCAATGTAACGCAGCGTAGGGCTTGCACAAAAGGTTTAGAGCCACGCACGCGTTGACAGAAATCCAACACGTGCACCAAACACGCATGCAGTAGACTTGACCTGATGACCTTGAAAATGATGCAACGTCAACGTCTTCCAACATGCCCCCCTTCCTTGGCAGCAAGCCTTACCTGGGAGAGGTTAGCAGAGAAGGGGGCTGGGTCCCAGCCCACCAGAACGCCAGTGCTGTACAGGGAACTGGACAGGAATCGATGGTCGTCAGACGCCATCACCTAAACATGAACAATTGGTCCACAATTCACATGGCATCGATGACCACTTCTAAGAATGGAACAGACCCTTTTCACAGAGGTGTCATCGCAGGACGAACACAGGTGTCGCTCATAACACTAATGATGGGTCTGCTCCTCGTATGTACCCGGAGACGGTTAGTAGACTAACTAGTGGAGATAAGTCTACTACCCGTGTCCTGGTACATAGAAGGAGCAGATGCACAATTAGTGACAGTTATGAGCGACACCTCTGTGAAAGGGGTCTATTGTCCTTCCATCAAGGACAATGTCGATGAAACGTAGATAAGTGTGAGCCAACATATGTCCACTCCTGTACTGGGAAACTAGACACCACCCAACGCCTACACATAATGCATACAGGTCTGGATAGGTATGCCTTTCTGATAAACTTTGACTCAATTCATTATTTAAGATGTACATTTTCCTGAACGTGTCCTGTAATATTATGCTAATGTTCTTTCATATTCTGTCAAAGATCTATCTTTTGGTCTCCAATGAACCATGTAATCATAAAAGACCCAATGAACAAGGAATTGTCAATAGGAAAAGCTTTTCAAATGAAATAAGGCCAAGCATCGACACAGTTTTGTCTTGGAACTGGGTTAAAATGGAATATTTCATTACTCACATTCTGTTACACTGAAAGATTTAAGTCTAGCAACTTCATTTTCCTATTTTACAGTGCAGAGAAAACTAATCTCTTCTTGATAAAAAAAAAAGGAAGTGCAGCATTAGTGGTGCAGTGGATTAACTGTATGTTTCATCTTTCCACTTATAGTGTGCAGCTATTAAATAATACGTCACAGTCCAGTCAACGCTTGTTGTCATGGAGACTAGGACTGAGTCACTCATGTGGTCTTATAGGAACATTACAGCATAGTTATATTATAGTTATATTATATTATATTATAGTTACATGGGTGTGGGTACTGTAAACAAAAACTAAAAACAACAATACAGAAAAAACTGCATCAAATCCTCAAACGCCATTTGAAGAGCTGTTACTTGTGAGTTGATGAGGCGGATCGTAGTTTTGGAGCCCACGTCCTTCTCATAGCCAGATGTGGGTGCAGCGTTGAACCTCAACACAGCATCATGAGAGTCTGCCGACAACCAGGGAGTAGGGAGTAGAATGCTTTTATTAGCTTTCACTTTTACCAAAGTAAGGAGGATAGCCGCATCTGCAAAGAACAGGTCTCTAAAAAAAGGATGTAAAACTCACACATTAGGTCTTGCGAAACACACAATTCTTAAAATAGGAAGTACACCATTGTAGTGTAATGTCCCACAAAATATTGTCAAGAATATTCACTTTTCATAACATTGTGATATATTAATTTACAGAAATAATTCAAAAAATCCTGGAGAATAAACTGTTTATTTCTACATATTTAGTTGAGTGCTATTTGCTAAGAAAGTAAAAATTATTATATTATCAAAATTGAAATGATAACAGGAGAAGTTCCTTAATGGGAATTAAGAGACTGCAGTGTGAGAATGTGTTATAATCGCGTCATAATCGCCATTATGTCAAAATGTGATATGTAAACCATGAATAATATAAACAATATATATCTTGCCTATCTCTTTGCCAAGCCCGGAGTTGCGGACTGAGCCAGCCGACGACACAACAGCGCACCTCTTGTATGGGCCGAGTTCAGAGGTCACCGGTTTGACTGGCAGTTGGGAGGACCAGCTCAGTGAGGCGAAGGGCTGGAGGTCAGGGGTCAAGGTCAAGACCTGTACCTGAGTCTTCAGACGGCACAGAAGCTCTGGACCGCTTAGCTTCGGCCTGCTGGCGACGCCGCCCGGCCCGGTGTTCTCCACGCCGTACTTGTTTATGGCCTGGAGGAGAGGATGAGTTGCTATGGTAACCTTATTCGAGATACCCTATTTAATTAATACATTCAAAATGTCCGGAAATAGACAAACGCCTCACTGTAAGGGGGAGGAAGCAAGTGATGTGGACATAACGACATAACATAACGCAGCTGTTTTACATCTCGTTGGTCGTATATTTCTCAATAATCATGAACAAAAGAGGGATGGACATGTTTGAACCCATGCCTTGCTCTACTCTCGACATTTCTGCGTCGGCTGATGGGGATCCAAATGAAATCCTAAAATCCTACTCATGGGCTCTGTTCCAAGTGGTCCACTAGTGCCCTATATGGTGCACTATTTAGGGTGTCACCATGTTGTAGTGATTTGAAATGTGAGTGTACAAATCAGGTTCCCGACATAGTGCACTATACTTAATACCCATAATGCACCGGAAAATAAGTGTACAACTGAAGCATTCTTATTTCCACGCTATATCCCATGATGCATAGTGCTTTTCATTGCCATTGGATTCATCCAATAGAGACGGTCCGGCACATACAGGTTCATTATGCAAATGAGTTGCCACAGGGTGACATCGTGTCGGCCTATGCGACCAGTACACGTCACGCTGATGGATTTTGGGTGCATAATTAGTGTCCGAAATAGTGTACTATGTAGTATCCACTATATAGGGAATAAGGGAACAAGGAATTCGAATATAGCCATGGAGTTGCACATGGATCACATCACAACCGCCCCCCCCCATCACCTTATAGTTCTGGACCACCTCCCTCAGCCTGCTGCCCAGCATGCTGCTGGACATCTCCTCGTTCCACACCTCGCCCATGCTGCCATGGGCTCTGAAGAACTCTGTTTCTCCCACCACCCCGCTCAGCTCCCCACGACGGCGACCCCCGAACAGGGTCTCCAGTGCTCGCCTGAAGGGCCGCGGCAGCAGCCACGCAAAGAAGCCTGACTCCCGAGCTCTGGTCCTCTTCTTCGAGGCGGGCTCCTTCACTGCCTGGGTGTGGTTGGGAGAGGAGAGCACAGGGATTGGTCGGTTCGGGTTGCCGGGGACGACGCCTGGGAGCTTCTGTGGATCCGCGTACAGGGGCTTGGCCCCTCCTCGAAGTACCTGTTGGAGATCAGAGGTCAGAGGTCAACAAACGGATTGAGAAACAGGTGGTCAAAAACACACCCGGCTCTTTTAATGTGAGGTGATGTTATCGTAGGATACTGCCTGCTTCAGCGTATTTGTGCATGCAGGCCGGTTGTCCGATAGGTCATTGATGCAATGAAACATTTATCTTAAAATCTCTTTTCAGAACTGCAATTCTGTATACGTTTATGACACATTGTGGGACTGTAAAGATTGTAAAGACTATAAAGACTGTAAAGACCATATGTAAAGACTAACTGTAAAGACTGTACAGAACATCTGTAAAGACTAACTGTAAAGACTGTACAGAACATCTGTAAAGGCTGTCATACCTTGACAACAGAGTGCGTGCGTGGCTGAGCCCGGGTGCGTGCGCGCACTCCAAAGATGGCGTCGG
>OOFB01025300.1:2500-15876 GCA_900323305.1 Trachyrincus murrayi
TAGGCAGCGTTGGCATTTGAATATTTTGTGCCTCTATGGAGTTTTCCATAGTCTGGCAAGACCGGTGGATCCAGAAACCCTTATTTGGGCAGACAAATTACGTGGACTTGGGTGGACTATAGATAGATGGATGGATGGGTGGGCTAAATAAATAGAGAGATACATGGATGCATAGTTAATTAGCGAACAACCTGCGGCATGATCCCATCGGGGTAGTAGGAACCTGAGTGTCTGTATCAGGAACCGTCGCAGGGGTCGACAGCAGTCGGCCCCTGCTCTGCTGTCGACTTGCGGTCAGAAAACCACCTGGATCTGGTTTCACACCAGATCTCTTTCGCTAAACCAATGTAATCCAGTGTAAAACAATGTTCCTGCACCTTAAGGACGGCTTGTTACTGAAGACACGCACGCCAGCTAACATACAACCCAGGCATAACACACATGCATGTTCCCACAAGTCTTTAAAGAGCAGAAAAATGCAGCCATCATTGTTTTCCCCTGATTATATAAAACGCTTTTCTTTTCTCAAACTCAGCACTTCCATGCGCTGTCATTGATCTGTAGTGGTTCTGTCTGCACGGCGTCGCAAACAGGTCTCGGCAACCCCAGACAACCCTAACAAGCCCTGTAGTGTCAGAGCCAAGATGGGGAGCAGAGTGGGTTGTTCTGATTGGTCTGCAGACCGTAGGGCTGCTGGTCATTGAGGCCGGGCACTCTGCTTACGTTTAGATTTAATTTTCTTTGAGAAAAGAAATAGGCGGTAGAACGATGACGCTCTGGTTAGAAGACATCTAAGCTTAACCAATGTCCCATAGACTTCAACTGTGTGTCAGGGAGCGCCGGCAGTGCCATGTCTACACTAGTTTAGTTGTGTTGGTACTGTCATGTGCTAGCATGACAAACACTAATTTAGTCGTGTTAGTACCATAGCGTGCTAGCATGTTAGCCTTAGCATGGTAATGGAAAGCACACACTCAGGATGTTTGTCATGTGGGGGTTGCTCACACCCATTAGAGATTGACCTCCCTGGGCCACACCCACTAAGGGTTTGGACATGTCTCTGAAGGGTGCCTCGTGTTGCTGGCCTTGGCGGAGGTCTGTGCTCTACTGAGCACATGTTCTAGTTGAGTCTGTGTTCCATACGCTGAAATGCCATCACTGTGATCTTTCCCTCTAGGTCAGAGAACTGGACGGCATCCCTCTGATCTTGGACAACTGCAGCATAGACAGCAACAACCCCTGTATCCTTTACCTTATAGTAAAGATATTTAACACAGCAAGCTAGTGGCTTCATAAATTGGCTCTGAACATTTCAAGCACGTCTTGTCTTTTCATGCACATTGAAATGTATGATTGTCCGCTTGTTTTCCTGACGACACGTGCAGTCATCAGCCAATGGGCTATCTTTGCCATCCGGAACCTTCTGGAACAGAATCACGAGAACCAGGAACTAGTGGCCGCCATGGATCGCCGTGGCAACGTTGACTACTCAGCGCTCAGCATGCTGGGCCTTGATGTAGAGGAGAGAGACGGAGGACTGCTGCTCAAACCAACAAAGAAGAACCACTGAGAAAGGGCTAGAGGGAGGGAAGTAAGGAGTGAGAGGGAGGGAGGGGGAAAGAGAAATGGGGAGAGAGAGATGGAGGTGAATAAGGAGAGACCTAGTTGGAAGTATGGGGAGAGGTGAAGAAGAGAGAATCTGCCAGTGAGCGTGCCATCCAAACATCAACAACGTGGTCTGGGTTGAGTGGCTGCATAGTTGAACATGTTATTCACACTATGGGATTGGTTCTGTGGTTTTGGATCTGTTCTGAGCCGATTACTGACGAGGGTCTTTGTCTTTTAGCAAAGCTGTCAGAACACCAGAACAACAATCTGATCTGGATGTGGTTGTGTTTGGTAAACACAACCATGGGGTCGACCACGGTCTTAAAGCAGGTTCCCCCAGAGGTCAAGCACCCGGTCGCTTCACTCCAGGAAAACAAATTACTCTTTCTTGGAGCAAGGAATTAGGGTCTAATCCAGAGAGAACACAACCACCTTCTGCAGTTGACCCTCAGAAATCATGTTCTTAAATTAAGATAGTACTACGGGATTGATATCTTAAATGATGTTAATTATTAGTGTTTTAGGCATCGACTGGAATATAAACCCAGACTAACTGTCAGCTATGCAACTAACATAGTAACCTGTCCCCAAGTCGTCTGGTCCGTCAGAACGACCACACATTCCCTATTTATTATTATTATTATTATTAATAATAATAATAATATTATTATTATTATTATTATTATTATTTACCTTGTGTGTTAAGTCTGTCGCTGGACTCTTAAAACAGGGTATTTCTGCTTCATTGCACTTAACTAGCATAGTTAATTAAACTAGGATAACTAGCTTAACTAGAATAAATAACCAGGTTGTAGCATGGCCTGTATGGCATGCCGTGTAGATAAGGAGCACAAGCCTTAGACATTTCCAAGTGTTCATACTAACAATACTATTTATTATGCTATTATTTCTAAAGTCTCATATTTACTCTTAAGAAGCTCCATTCCATATGTACTGAATACTAAATGCAACATAATATTCCTTACGGACCTTTTCTATTATAAGGCAGCTCTGCTTATGCTTATTATTGTGTGTGCACACATGCACACACATTTCCATGCACATGCCTGTCTCCACCAGTGGCTGTGATTTGGGATCGGTAGATAGAGGTAAACGGTGCAGTGTTGACAGAGGGAGGGAGAAAGCAGCGGCATTAGTGTGCAGAATGAATCGTCCTCCGCCCCAACACATCCACCCACGCCCCACACCACCCTGTTTTCACTGAGTCCCGTTGTTAATGACTACATGTGTTGAAACAATGGGCTGGCCCGGGCGGAATGGCTCTGATTTAGGGAGCTTACGGTGTTCCGGCGGCCAGTATGGCAGACACCTAACAAAACAGCAGCTTATGTGCGCTTGGCTGGCTCCCTACTATGCTTTTCACACCCCCGGGGGGGGAGCTATGCCAGCCAGCGGAGGTGGACACACCATTGTCGCCTGTTCACCCACCCAACTCACCTTCCTACCGCATTCTTCCCCATCAGCAATACACCGCCGTTAGTTAATCGCGGTAATGTACGTGTGCCTTAACCCTCGGAAAACAAAACAAGTGTGATGTGTGAATATGTGATGCTGTTTGATGAGAACATGCTTGGTGCAGTAAAGTCAAATACAATTAAATATAAACTGTAGCAATAACTTTTGATTGGTTTGTTCTGTTTGTTTTGGTGTGAAAGAGGTGAGATGAGACACTGAACACAAGATGCTCTGACAGGATGAGTTTATGGTCTAGTAGAATATCTGGGCCTGTAGTTATCCCAATCAGACTTCGTAGCCAATCACATTTGTTACATGTGACCATTGAGTTGTGAGTGGGCGGAGCTTATGCTTTAGGAAGGATAGGATTTTTTTTCCTTTCAAGATAGCTAATTAATTACATAACATACAATCACCAGAGGCTCCTTGATTATGTAAGGATGATATCAGATTGTATAATTGTTATCCGTTACTACGGTAAAGAAACGTCTGTCAAAAGCATTGGCCATGGTTGTGACGCGAGAATTTTGGCACACATAACAACTAGATAGATATATGGGTACTCTATTAATCCAGAGAGGAAATTTTGTTGTTACAGCAGCAGAACAAAAAAACTAAATATCAATATCAAATAATTTATAAAATTACAATACAATGACATTTTTATTTAGTGTTATATGTGAAGTAATAATATAGAATATAATATTAAAGTACAGTAGTGATTAAAGTGAAGTAGTGAATTATTAAAGACCGTACACTAGTCCAAGTACAGCTGTCTTGTCTTTAATAATTCACTACTTTATGGTGCGCCCGATGAATATGCCGGATGCGCCGTTTCCGAATAAGATTTCAGAAAACGGTTAAACATACACCCATGTACTCCAGATCAATGGTTGCACTCGAGGGGCAAAACACCATAGTTGCATTTATAGTTTTTGTTGAAGAAGTCTAGGTTTGTTTTGCACTGTGTGGTTTATGGAATACTACCGAATAAAAAATCCTATTTTGAGCTCTGTGATTGGTTGGGTCTTACCGCAATCTCCATGGTACTGTGGGACATGGGACATAGAGCTGGGTAGTCAAGCCCTTCAGCCCAGCTATGAAATGTTAGGCTATTTGAAAGCATCATGGTACTCCTTAGACGCTCTTTTATCCCACCGACTTTAATACAATGTAATTGCAACTGTAAGTTTATTTTTTACAGTTGCATGAGATAAGGACACATATCTTCTGAGAGCATTTTACTCCGTCAGTAAAAACCAATGCATCCATGGTTAAGACAAGGAAATCCAAAAAGGTAAATGTTCTACGGTGACTAGCATGAAAAGGGATTGTGTGGAAAACAATATCGACCGCCATCAATGGCACTTTTAACTATAGGCCTACTTTGCGTGCTCGCCAGAAGAGTGAAAAACGGCAATACGCTATTTAGAGCGGAGATTACGCATTTCTGCAGGGAAACCGAAAAAAAGTTTCCCTGCACTGCCATTAACACATAAGTTATTTTATTATCTAGTGGACTTTATGTGTATATTAATGTTGATAACTCTTACTCCTAGGCATAGGATTAGGGCCAAAATGACTTTGCTTAGAATTTTTTGCCAGCACCCATTTCCTACTCTGAGAGGCTTGATAGCTACGTGTCCAGGTTATTGTCACCAGTCTGCTGATTCCAGCCGAGTTTAGCATCGTAAAAACCAATCTAGTGGGAATAATATTTCTGACGATCTACTCATTGGACTCATCGGACAAGGTTAAGTTAAGACACCTGTGAAGGCTTGAAAGATTATGCATATTAGTAATTTACTGAAACATTCAATGCAACATTGCTATAAAAATGACTTGTTTCTGCACAGTACGGCAGCAGCTTTTTGTGTAGGCTTATTACTGTACAAAATTATGTGGATTTTTATGGATTCTGCTCTACTCTGTACAGAAAACACAATTTTACAAATTTTGAGTTTAATGGTTGTCAAACCACCAAATAAAATACAATTAAAAAAATAGCAACCGACCAACTTTCCGACTGTTTATCACGTAAAGTGCCGTAATGTTCCTGATAAAAAAAAAGACTGAATCCTTTGTCTAAGTTCTATAGACGCCTAAATAAACATACGTGGAATATATAAAAGGGTGCTTTCCTAAAATAGCCATGGAACCTTTGACCTAGCGCCTGAAAGCCTTGTGTAAGCACAGCCTTGAAGGAGGAATTCCACCTCTGGTGGGAATGTTTCATAGTTTCTCAACCTGATTGCACATCTATGGACAACGCTGACACAAAATCCCCACAAAAACAAAACGGCAATGGTGATCAGTTTGAACCAGGCGGTCTGTGGCCTGAAATAGCTTTGTGTTTTTTTAGTGCCTCTTTGGGTTGTTAGCGATGGATAAGGACCTGTGATATTCCACAGGCGTATAGAACCCACAGCCAGTATTTGCGGCTTTGCAAACAAAAACAATAGCAATATGCTTCGTAATTTAACAAGGTACTTTTAGCGATGATGATGGGAGGAATTAAATGTCAAAAGAATCCCAGATCTATCGTAGAAGATCTACCGGTTGAATTTGAGGCTGCTTTTAAGAAGAAGAAAAAACCTTAAACACCTTGAAAAGTTTCACTAGCAGTGGACGATTTGAAAAGAAACAGGAAAAGGGTGATGGTAGCCTAGTGGGTAAGGAACAGTGCTTCCAGACGGAGCACCGGAGAGTCATGGGTTCGATCCCCGGGTCTGCCACCATTGTACCCCTGAGCAATGTACTTAATGCTGAGTTGCTCCAGGGGGATTGTCCCTGAAATAGTAAAGTACTTGTAAGTCGCTTTGGATAAAAGTCTGCTAAAATGCCGTAAATGAAAAGAAAATCTATACTGTCTGTGGTGGAAGACATAAGTTGGAAAGATATGGTAACATAAATAGGCCTAGGTTTACAGTGTTGGTACCGAGTACAGTGTGAGTGTGATGGAGCAGGCGGTCTGCCAATCCATGGAGACGGCTTCCAACACTGACGTCTTTCCACAACGCTGTCAGAGCGCACTTAGCGATCAGACCCTTTCCTGTTACTAATAGTTTCCTTTGACCCAGACCTAACAGAAGGCTGTGTAGTTTTACCTTTTGTTCGACGAGTAGAGTCTTCAGAAGAGTCTACTTGAGCTGTTTTCTTCCAAGCATTTGTTGGAGAGAAGCGACTGACAGCTGAAATGCATGCTGAAAGATGTTTGCATCCTGCAGGATTTCATAGTAAACGGAAACAAAAACATTCTCCTCAAATTGAAGTTCAAACCTCTCTCGGTCCAAACCCCCCAGAACCGGACCTGAAACCAGAACCATCCTGGGTGTTTTGTCCAAACCCCAGATCACATCTATCGGTCTGATCTTACTTTCCAAGAGAACTCCAAATAGCAATTAAAAATGTCCAAAACGATGAAGAATCAACATCATGTTCCTGCTCCCATCCCCTAGTTTCCCTTGTCGCTCCACCCTCTCGTTTCCTCCCCGGTTCTACCTCTCTGTTCCCCCTGTTCTCCTACTTGCAGGTGAACACTTGCGACCTTTCGCTGCAGGTGTTGCACTTGACAAAGCAGCACCACTGGAACTGGCAGTTGCACTGCCACACGCGGGTGTACTGGTGGGTGTTGTGGCCGCGGCCACAGCACATCAGGCTGCAGCTGTCGGCCATTGCAGAGCCGGCCTTGCAGAGCCGCCCCCGCGTGCCGGTGCTGCCCGTGGCGACATCCTCCTCGCAGTAGCTGGGCGATCGCTCCAGGTACACCAGGTCGGTGTCGCCAGGCTTCTGGTAGCCCCGCGCCTCCTTCAGACGGAGGAAAGAGGGCTGGCGGAGGCGGGAGGCGCGGACGGGCTCCACCTGCCGCGCTCCGGTGTAGCGCTCCTTCAGCAGGTGGCCCACCTCCCGGAAGGCAGGCAGAGAGGACCAGCAGGTCCTGGTGGTGCAGGAGCCCGACACGCCGTGACACTTACACTCCAGCCTCATCCGCTCCTCCAGGATCTGGAAGCAAGGGGAGGAAAACACTTGATGTCAACACGTAAATATTATCACAACATCTGCAACCAAGGACATAAAGCACTCAAACTGAGTAAAGCTATTATATTACGCCACGCTACTAATATAAGACTGAATTCCATTTGGGAAAGATCTCTGATACATACCAGAAATAAACATGCATATCACTATCCAATATGTCTACAAATACAGAATATGTTGAACTTTGTACTAATCATTTACCAATAGGGAATCCTGAAGTGCTAAACTTTAAATGTCTCAGCTCCAAGGTCTATTAGAAACTATAATTGCCAAGATAGCCTTCATTACATTGTTACGTGCATTCTGAAGGCCAAAGTCTCAACTCTCACACCATGGAGGTTAATGTAATGTGTAATGTCCGTTAATCTATGATCTTTACAGCCGTTAGCACGGGCTAACATGATCCAGTCTGTATCTTTCAGTATGCATTTGAAATCCCTTGAGTTGCATCTGAAGCCAGTTTCTTGCCAGAAATGAGGGAGATATAACTAATAGCACAAAGCTCTGGTCTTTAATTAGCAAAGCACTGCTCCAGACCAAATATTGAGCGCAGAACAGAGATTTTGAGCACTCATACATGTATGGAATTACATTGTGGTTGAAACTACATTCATAATTTGATAGCAAATATACGTGCAGCCAAAGAGGCAATGCACAAGTTCGACATACCATTTCTCAAGTTGTGATGGACGTTATTTTTTCAAACCCAATATTGCTCCATACTCTGACAGTAGCCTCACTATCTAGTTATTGTCTGGCCCAGGATGAAGGCGGTGGAGGAGCTGATATTATCAAGTCATCAGCTAATTAGAAAGTAAAAGATGAAGAAAGTAGAAGATGCTCTTTTGAGCTCCAGTTGAATTTAAATATGATAAGGTTGAGGTAGTTCCTACATTAACTTGCAAGGTATCTAGCATCATATACATTGGATTGGATGCCTTGAGACCAGTATTCCTCCCAATATAATTCATATTTCTAAATAAACTGACAGACGACCATTGTGGGGCAGAGAGGGGAGAATTAAATATTAGGTCAACATAAAAATCAAATCATTTACAAAATACTAGATTTAGTGATGATGACGATCATCACCTAACTCACAAATTACTATTTAACCCTTACCGTTTACCATGCTAGGTATACCAGTGTACCTGCAGCATCAGTACATTTGAATAATATTCAATATACAATATTCCCTCAGCTGTAAAATAAAGGGTTCAGTTCAGTGTAAAAAACTGATTTCTATTGCATACACCTATGAACCAACATAAGCGATAAGAGGCTCGGTCAGAGCAAACAAAGAGAGTGAGATATTATGAAGACATTATAAATGGAACTCCCACAAATTATTAAACAGACATGTTTTCAGCTCAGCATGACTGAGGGGCAGGCTTGTTAGTACTGCGTGGATCAAATATGTAAAAGTCCCCTTTAGAAATAATAACAGTGGATATTTATGATGTGATTTATGATGACCACTAAGCTGTCAATGTCCCTGATTCTTAGTTTTCAGCCCAAAAAAACTTTGCACCCTTGCTCATAGGTCATTATAATGTGGTTGTCGCGGTTACCTTCCTCCCCGCCTCATTGTTGTGCAGGTTCATGAGGCGGCGGGCGTTCTTCTTGATCTCACGGGCATCAACAAAGCGCCGCGAGAACTCCATGCCGTACTTGATGTCAGCGGAGCAGCCGCCCCAGCGCCAGCCCTCTTCGCGGTCCTGGCAGCCCTGCTTGTCACGGTCGCATCCACACTGGTTTAGGTTGCCTTGACTGCAGGCGACGGTGACGGCGTGTGCCACCCCGGCTGCGGTGATGGCATAGGTGAAGGCCGCCTCCCTGCTGCCTGAACACAACAGAAAACTGGTTAGGTTGGTTAAAATCGGTTGTGTTGGTTAGGTTGGTTATGATGTTTAAGGGCGTTTTCACACCTATAGTTTGGTTGATTTGGTGGCGCATTTGTTACAATGTTGCACTTTCACCCTGGTTAGGTTTGTGTTCACACACTAACATTTAGGAGCGGACCAAAATGTGTGAACAAACGCCATGCGTGAGGAAAATGCATCGTTATTGTTCAGAGAAGTTGGTTGAGAGTTGCATCACTGTAGCCTCTGAAGCCCCTCTGCCTCGAGTCATGGCAGGCCCTTAATTACCTGTTCATTTATATTCAGACGACTAATGTGATTAGCATGCTTAGCTTAGTTATTATAAGCATATGTATGCGTAGCCGAAGTGAGTTGTTTCGGTCCGTTGTGTCGGATGGCAATCAAAGCGTACTAGGGTTTGCTTGGAAGCGGACTAAGACCACCCCTCACAGGTGGTCTCGGTCCGCTTGTTTTGGTCTGCACCCGAGTGCGATTGATGTGTTCACAATGCCCAAATGAACCAAACTAGCGAGGGAAACGCAGCAGGGTTAGGAACAAATGCTCCAAATTAACTAGGTGTGAAAGCACCCTAAGTTAAAGCTGCATGAGATAACCCGGCACTTTGGCGGCCACACTGGTCGTGATAAATAAAACTGCACTTCCCGCTGTAATGACGTATACAAACACGCTTGGAGCAGACTGGAGTGGATACACCCCAGGCGTGCGAAAAACCACTCGCAGGAAAAAAAGAAAAGAAACGAGCCCCCACCCACACGAGATAGAAAAGACGCAAGATTAAATGTCATCACCATGAAGGTGATGACAAAGCCTGTGGTCCGCAGAAGAAAATCATGATAGCACGAATGTGAAATCTAACTGTGTTCCATCTTTATATAGGCCTATTATATACAATAGGCCTATATTAAGTAGGCATATACCAAATATATTAAATGTCTCTCAAACGAATATGTACAATACCAAACACTAAATACAATAACTGTATAATCGCCATGCCATGCACGCAGAGTATGGAGTTCTCAACAACTTGATTCGTTATTATTCGTTTGTTTCTATAACTATATAGGCATATGCATAATTAAAAAGGTTAATGAATGTTTAGATAGAAGCGTGATTTTAGTTTGACGATATTCGCTTGCAAAACAAAATATCTTGTTGAAAAAGGACAGTGAAGGACACAGAATTCTTCATCACGGATATAATTGTGTTCCATCTGTCTGAAACAAACCAAATATATTAAATGTCTCTAAAAACGAGTAGAGTTCTCAACTGCTTGATTGTTATTATTCCTTCGTTCATATAATTATACCAGTGTTGACGTGCAAATTAATGTGTCTGTCAAATTTTACAATATTGCCTATAAAACTACCTAATTGTGTGTGTTCGTCTGTCGGACACCCATCGCCATTCGCACAAAGCAGAGTTCTCAACTGTGTAATACGTTATTATTACTTTGCTCATATAATGATATAATTAAAAAGGTTAATGTCATTGTTGCCATTATTATTATTATTATTATATCCTACCTTATCACCTAACAATGTAGGCATTTCCTTGTGTAACCCCATCTTTAATTAGCGCTCTCATGGTCCCCGTGGAAATAGGCGGACACGGAAATAGGTACAGCTGGGTTGGGGGTCTCCTCGCGGGGGTCGGCCCTTGTGCGTGTGTAGCATCGAAGCACTGGTAGTCGCACTCTTGCACGTTTTAGCTCTCGCACGGGTGGGTGCACACGGACTGGAGTATGTACTGTACTTCTATGGACTGGAAGGATGGCTTCAAATCAGGTAATTAATCTGGTCTTCTTTCTTTTATATGCATGTAGGTAAATTACATTGACCAACATTTTCAGTTTATTAGTAAAGTATACGGACATTGCAAATGCTATTGCTATAGGTACGCATAGTCAATTATACATCTCCCCGGTAACTGGTGTAACAGACTTGGGTATCGTTTGTATCAGGTATAGTGAAATGAATGTATTTTATCCCCTCGGGGCTTTCCGTAGATTAATAGTGTATTCCTGTGCACTCACGTGTTTCTCGGTAGTCTTAGCGCGAACGATTAAAGTAAAGCCAAGTCTGACTTCTCTCCAACTCTGTCTTCGAGACTCTTTATTTTATCTAAGTGCCTACGCTCGGTTACATTGGTGGCAGCGGTTACAGAGTATTTTAAGTTGATATCTACCGGATTTTGTTTACTAGTCATTTTCTTTTGGTAGGCTAGTTTGGTCTAAGTTCGCTAGCATGTAGCCATCGTGAGCCCAGCATTGCACAGCGTTTTCGCGGGATTATAGAGAAAAGAAAATGTGGTGCAAGGTAAGGAGAAAAAGACGTTCCGTTCTCGTTTGGCACTCTGCGCGACAGAGATTACCATAGCCAGAGTGAAGATTGAGCTACCCCCTCCGTTGTCCGGTAAGGATGACAAGCAAAGCTTTCTAGGCTGGGCACGTCAATTTGAAGTAGCCGTCCGTGCTCTCGTGGAGGGAGATGGAGAAGCGGCATTTCAATATGAACTGGGGAGAATTCTGCCAACTCGTTTGAGCAAAGCAGCCTTCTTGTTGTGGGATAACCTTGGGGCTTCGGTCCAGTCTGACTACCCGGCTGTCAAAGAGAGACTTAAGGAAGCCTTTGGACGTAAGCAGTTTTTGGACCGCTTCAGAGCTGGCCTGTCTGCCCGCCCACGCACTGCACATGAGAGTCTTGTGGTGTATGCTGCCGAAATCAACCGGCTTGTTCTCGAGGCGTTTCCTGACTATGGGAGGAATGCTACCAGAGAGGAGAAGTTTCGCCGTTTCCTTGCTGGTCTGGATCCCGGGCTGAGGGCAAAGTGTCATGAACAAGGGGCAACTGACATAGAGGAGGCATTGGTTGTTGCGGAGCGGTGTGAGAATGCCAGAGAGGCCGTTAAACTGGACTGTGTGGATCACCGTGGCGCGGCTGGCTGTGCGGCCACTGTTGGAGGGCCTGCAGCCGTCGTTCACTCTGTGACTGATTATGGAGGCCTACACAGAGCAGTGAACAGTCTGACGGAGGAGATGAGAGACATGAGAATAGAGCTGAAAGTGATGGCTGAGGAAAATCAGCGGCTGAGAGCGAGCGCCGGCGGCGGATGGCGGATAGCGTGTCTCTCATTCACCTGTGAGGGTTCCGGATGCCAGCCGCAGCCGCCTCGTGAGCTACAGCGAGGCCGTTCTCTTCACCCAGAGGGGACCGTAGTCCGTTCACGGGGCCCCGTAGCCAGGAGAGTTCCGCTTCTGCCTGGTCACCAGGGAGACGCAGTCCCAGCCCAGGACGACGGTTCATCTCACCACACAGCGAGGACCAGCGGAAACGGAGTGTAGCTGATGTGCGGGCCAAACGCCAGCTGCGCTCTCTTTGGGCCCACCGACTGAGACTGGTGAGAGTGACTCTATTATGAATGACTTTGTGAACAGCACAGAATGTGAGATACCAGTATCTTATGTCAGAGGAGTGATTGAAGGCACAGTGGTTCCTGTGTTGTTAGACTCAGGGTCAAGCGTATCTCTCATTTGTGCTGATTTCCGTATGTCAGTCCCGGCACACGGCAACCGCCCACTGAAGAAAGACTATGTGGCTGCCCGAGCAGTGAATGGGCAGATTATTTTCTGTCTGGGCACCGACTCATGGCAGCACACTTTCCATGTACTGAGGGAGACTACACAAGCGGTGTTATTGGGCTGGGACTTTTTGCTGAAAAATCACACCCTCTTAGACATCGCTCATGCCAGATTACAACTATGGGACGCCAACATCCCTCTACTCAGGGGAAAAGATCTAACCCCTGTGTGCTGTAACGTGTCCATTGCCACCACCATGACTTTCCCCCCTCTCAGTGAGGCTATAGTGCCTGTTAATGTCTGTCCCCCTGGCCCTTCAGAGGCCTATTCAAATGACTTTATTGGCTATTTAGAGCCCAACATTCCAGACACGTCAAACCTAGTGGTGGCTCACACTGTCACCTCTGTGAAAAACGGACTGACATGCGCTCGGGTTCTAAACCCTACAAAGAATGACATTGTGTTGCAACAGGGCACTCATTTGGGGGAATTGTATTCAGTGAATGAGGCGGACTTGTACTCGGTACCACACACGGCTGCTGAAGTGGCAACCGGTGTGTTCCCCCTATCCGCCCGTGATGTGTCCCCTGTGTCACTGGAGGGTTCCCCCATTTCAACATCGCAGAGGGCGGCACTTTCAGCGCTGCTGCTGCTGCAGCACAGGGACATCTTCAGCACCTCCAATCGCAACACAGGCAAATGCAAGCTGGTGAAACACTGCATTAGGACGAGGAACCATCCTCCACTCAAGCAACGTGCGTACCGGACCTCACCGGAGAAAAGGGCTGAGATTG